>LTAE01001764.1:31752-50953 GCA_001647135.1 Pontederia paniculata | reverse complement strand
CTAGATTAGTATCCTTTACGAGATGCTCCTTTTATGAACTGCATACGCATTCATACATATATGACATGTCATGATAAAAACCGCCTCGTGGAGAGATTTTGTATAGCATCGGAGAATGATCAACTCCAAGTAGGTGCGACAACTATTAAGTCCTCTTCATAGCGGCAACGATTAAATCCTTGGCATACTACTACTTCCCTAGGTGGACGACGTCGATGAAGGTAAACTATTAAGACCGCCTATGATTGGCAAGCCTCAGTCCGCACAATAACTCACTTAGGTTTTCGTATTGGCCGAACGATCTTAGTGAGGGTTCCTTCCTCCTTTAGCTTACTTTCTTTTGTAGCTAAGAAGGACAAATATTTTACATAGCATTCATTGCATTGTTTTATCGTCGTTTTATCGTATTGCATCGTGGGCTTCGGTTTTCTTGATTTTCAATATTGTGTTCCCTCCATTCACTGACTCATTTTTATGCTCACCCCTCTCTTCCCATTTTGCGGGTGACGACTGCTAGATAAGCTTGTGATGTGCATGGGTTGGCGTTTATACATGTGTGAGGTCGACGGACTAGAGTAGTCCAGCTTTTTTTGCTTATAACATTTACTTATGAGTAGGAAACTTGTATAGTTCCTAACTTTCTGTGTCTCATTTTATTCATCCGTTTTGACCATTCGGATTTGTGATTTTGATTATATCTCTTTTGTGGATTTTCGAGGATCAGTGTTCCTCATATTCGTATATTGTTGTTGAGCCATCGTGCTCGTGTGATCACAGACATTATATTTTTATGGATAGTTATCCCCTTTATGATATATTCAATTTATATTAAATGTTGTATACATGGGCATTTATGTCATTTAGCCATTTTACGTCGAGATGCTGTCGAAATTTTTGGCAATTCGAAAGTTTATTTTCCTTATTAGTGTTATGCCTATTGTACCCCCTCGTGACGGCTAACTGTCAACTATGTCGGGGTTGGTCGTCACATACAGTGCTTGTCTATGGTGTATGCGGTTATGTCTTTCAACAACTATTCCAAATTTATATGTAAATATCCGCAAACTCGGAATCCCAACTTATTAAAATCTTGGGTTTCTTTCCATTTGCTTTGTGAAGCAATTCTATTGTAGTTTCTCGTAATGCTTTGTACTTTTAGTTTCAAATTTTAGTTATTTAGCGTTTCAGTTCATCTAACATTGTGCCTGCAAAAACTTGACAAATGACCTTAGTCCTGTACTCATTAGAGGATTTGATATTATTGGAGTATTATTTGTTGCAATGTAAACTTGGAGGAAGGTGCACGGAAGGCAATTGAAGATTCCAATAGATAGAGAAGTTTGATTTTTCAGGATGAAGCTTATGATGTAACAGGCCCAACTGATAAGCAAAGCCCACAGTGGCATTTTGAAAAATTTTTCGAACTGACGAGGGTTGTTTCGTCATTTCGCAGGGCAAGGAATAAAAGAAAATGAAAATATATAATAAGTTTGATCAACCACCTGTGCAGTATGGACCACCTTGTCCGACGAGTAAAGGTCAATGGGTTGGACGAGTTCGGGGGCAAGCAGGACCCCGCAACAGCAAAGATGTGGATGAAGAAACTGGAGAGGATCTTCAGGATGATAAACCTGAGTGATACCAAGAAGATGTCGTGTGTTGAGTTCTTACTCACTGATAGTGCACAAAACTAGTGGGACGTGAAATTTGAGAGTCGGGGTCCAGAGTGTTTATGGTTCGACTTTAAGAAGGATTTCACAAGTAGCTTCAATCCTGTGACACATCGTATGTCGCAGAAGAGAGATTTTTACCACCTACGTTAGGGTGAGGATTCTTTGAGAGTTTGTGCGTCTATATCATGGGCATCGTGCAGTCCGATGAGGATAAGAAGATAGCTTATGTGGAGAAGTTATCCTCCCGAGCGAAGGGCATCATACTCCTAAACCCAAGGTGTAGGCATGACGCACAATCGCGACCCTTACGTTGGACACTTGGCCCAGGTACAATGGCCCGTGTAGGAGACCGTGGTGGTGCTAGGGACCCATGTAGGACATGTGGTAAGTACCACACGAGTGGATGTAGATCAGGTTGTGAGCTTTCGACTTGTTTCGATTGTGGGGAGAAAGGACATAAGAGACCTGAGAGTCCTACCCAGATTGCTTTTGCACGAGGCGCACCTCAGGTTGCTGCCGCGCCTCACCAGTTTACTGCTGGTGACATGAGTGTCGCCAATATCTCACAGAACAAGGGAAAGGGAGTTCTAGGACCTTCAGGTGTGCTCAAAGCCTATGCCATGACTAAAGATGAGGCTACCGCCAGTCCAGAGGTAGTCACAGGTTCGATTCTTCTTGCTTAGAGATGTGTTTCTTTTTATTTAATCCTGGAGCTTGTTCTTTTGTATCATGTGCATCCGGACCATCAGTGTCTGCACATTTCTCTACCTTGACTTATGCTATTGTTGTGTATTTCTCTTCTAGGATACTTTGTCGAGTTGTCAGATGCTTAGGAGGTGCACATTGGTGATCTGTGACAGAGAGTTTGTTGTTGATCTGATTGTGATCGAAATTCATGGATTTGACGTGATTTTGGGGATGGATTGGTTGGTTGTCCACCTATCGGGCAACCATAATTTGTCATGAGAAAAAGGTCAAACTGAAGTTGCCTTTCGGAGGGGTGGTGACATTCCAGGGAGACCGACGTAGATTATCCCCTTATGTCATTTCTATTATGATAGCGAGGAGGATTTTGTTCGGCGGGTGTGAGGCGTATTTGGCGCACATCTATGATCTCAATAGACAGTCGCCAATGCTTGAGGATTTACATGTAGTTTGAGAGTTTCTAGATGTGTTTTCTGAGACTTTACCAGATTTACCTCCGAGGAGGGAGATTGACTTTGAGATCGAGCTTATTCCAAGGACCGCTTCTATCTCCATTCCACCATATATGATGGCACCCGTGGAATTGGAGTAATTGAAGAAACAATTGCAAGAGCTGTTAGATTTGGGGTACATTCGACCCAATGTGTCACCTTGGGGAGCTTCGTGCTATTCGTGAAAAAGGACGGTTCGATGCGGATGTGTATTGACTATCGGCAGTTGAACAAGGTCAGGATTAAGAATAAGTACCCGCTCCCGAGGATTGAAAGGTGCGAAGATGTTCTCGAAGATACTCTTTGAAAATAGATGAGTATGTCATCAATAAAGACTATGACGAACACATCGAGATACTCTTTGAAAACCCTATTCATCAAGTCCATGACGCAGATGGTGTGTTCGTCAGTTCAAATGGCATCACCAAGAACTCATAGTGACCATATATGTTGCAAAATGTTGTCTTCCTCACATCATCCTCTCTGATCCACAGCTGATGGTAGCCGGATCGCAAATCTATCTTCGTGAACATCTTCGCACCTTTCAACTGGTCAAACAAATAATCAATCCTCGGGAGCGGGTACTTATTCTTAATCATGACCTTGTTCAACTATTGATAGTCAATACACATTCTCATCGAACCATCCTTCTTTTTCACGAATAGCACCGACGCTCCCTAAGATAGCACATTAAGTCGAATGTACCCTAAATCTAACAGCTCTTGCATTTGTTTCTTCAGCTCCACATGTGCCATCCTATATGGTGGAATGGAGATAGAAGTGGTTCCTTGAGTAAGCTCGATCTCAAAGTCAATCTCTCTCCTTGGAGGTGAGCCTGGTAAAAAGTCTTGAAAACACATCTAAAAACTCCCGAACTACATGTAAATCCTCTAACACTAGTGATTGTTTATTGAGATCATGGATGTGCGCCAAATACGCCTCGCACCCGTCGAGCAACATCCTCCTTGCTATCATAGTAGAAATGACATAAGGGGATAATTTAAGTCGGTCTCCCTGGAATGTCACCTTCCCTCCGGAAGGCAACTTCAGTTTGACCTTCTTCTCATGACAAATCATGGTTATCCGATAGGTGGATAACCAATCCATTCACAAAATCACGTCAAATCCGTGAATGTTGATCACAATCAGATCAGCAATAAACTCTCTGCCACATATTACCAACGTGCACCTTCTATGCATTTGACAACCCGACAAAGTATCCAGAAGAGAAATACACAACAATAGCATAAGTCAAGGTAGAGAAATGTGCAGACAATGATGGTGTGCATGCACCTGATACAAAAGAATAGCAAGCTCCAGGATTAAATAAAAAGAATCACATCTCTGAGCAAGAAGAATCGAACTTGTGACTACCTCCGGAATGATGATAGCCTCATCTCTACTCATGGCGTAGGCTCTGGGCACCCTAACTCTGGGTCCACCTAAAGGTCCTACAACTCCCTTCCCCTTGTTCTATAAGGTACTAACGACACCCCTGTCACTAGCAGTAATCTGACGAGGTGCGGCAACAGTCTGAGGTGCGCCTCGTGCAACAGTAGTCTGGGTAGGACACTCAGGTCTCTTATGTCCTTTCTCCCCATAAGCAAAACAAGTCGGAAGCTCACGACCTGATCTACATCCACTCAGGTGGTACCTACCACATGCCCTATATGAGTCCCTAGCACCACAACGGTCTCCTACATGCGCCACTATACTTAGACGAAGTGTCCAACGTAAGGGTCGCGGTTGTGTGTCATGCCTACCCCTCTTGGGGTTAGGAGTCTGATGCCCTTTGCTCGGGGCCTCTTCCCACTCCTAATGGCAATGCTTCTACTCTCCTCAATCAGATACTCAACCTTCATAGCGGCATTCTTGGCTTCAACGTATGTGGGGTACTCTGCTACGCCCATCTACTCCCGTAGATACGAAAGGATAACTTCTCCGTATAAGCTATCTTCTTATCCTCATCGGACTACGCGATGCCCATGATATAGACGCACAAACTCTCAAAGAATCCTCACCTTAATGTAGGTGGTAAAAATCTCTCTTCTGCGACATAAGTTGTGTTATAGGACTAAAGCTACTCATGAAATCCTACTCATAAAATCCTTCTTAAAGTAGAAACATGATCACTCTAAACCCGACTATCGGATTTCTCGTTCCACCAATTTTGTGCATTATCAGTAATAACTCGACACACGAGATCTTCTTGGTATCACTCAGGTTTATCATCCTGAAGATCCTCTCCAGTCACTTCATCCACATTTTTGTTGCTACGGGGTCTTGCTTGCCCCCACACTCGTCCAACCCATTGAGCTTCACTCGTCGGACCAGGTAGTCCACGCTGCCTGGAAGCTCCTCATGAGCAGCAACTGGTGGAGAGTCTAGCTCCTCAGTGCGAGCAGCTCAACTATGCCCGATCCACCGGATTCACTCTCAGTGTGATCTTGTTGGGGCCATGCTGCATAAGATAAAATGTAGGACCAGGACATGAGTATTTTCATGTTGTATTATAGAAAATAGGATAAACTATGCTACCTCATGATATCAATTGCATAAAACATCATATAATGAAGAAATCACATCTGGACTCCATAACTCAAAATGCAACATATAGCAATAGCATGCTTTCATACACGGCATAACCAATGCACATAAGAATACAAATATTACATTACCCAAGTCATTTCCCACACTTCGTGAATTGGACCTAATGCATGAGCTCTGATATCATAACTTGTGACGACCAACCTTGACCTAGTCGACCGTTAGTCATCACGAGAGGGATGAAATAGACTAATCACTAATTCAATTCAAATAATTGAACGTTGTGGAAACATGATAAGGAAAAATAAACTAACTCTTGAAATTGTCAAAAATTTCGGCAGCACCTCGACGTAAAATGGATGTGGCAAAATGTCCATGGATATAATTTGATATAACAATTTATATGAATCAAAATGAGATCATGAAAGGGACAACTGCTCAACAATATACTGTGATCATAGGAGCACGATGGCTCTTAATAAAATATATGGAGGCACCCAAGTCCTCATAAATCCACGAAAAGAAATATAATGTCAAAATCTCAATCCGTAAGGCTATTATGGATGAATAACATGAGTCATATAACAGTTAGGAATTATACAGGTTTCCTACATATGAGTATGCTAATAAGCAAAGATAATTGGACTACTCAAGTCTGTTGACCTCACTCAACAATCCCAACTCCAGGACATGTGCCACGATCCGAGCGGTCGATCAAACTTATTATATATTTTTCTTTTATTCTTTGCCCTGGGAGATGACGAAACAGCCCTCGTCAGTTTGAAAATTTTTCAAAATGTCACTATGACTTTGCTTATCAATTGGGCCTGTTACATATGATTTGATGGGGGGCTCTAGCTGATCCAGAGTTTGGTGGCATTCAGTTTTTCTTCTCACATTTGTCAAAGCTGGAGGATACATGAGGGAAAAAACTGTCTTATTAGATGTGACCTGGAATTCAAGTTACCTGTCTTTTTTTCGAAGATAATGCATTAGGTAAACTTCTTCAAAATATGCCTTTTTAAATTATTACCATTGTCAATAGAAGAGTGAAGTTGATAACCGCAATTCAGGGTCTCAAATCTTGATCTTTATGAAGACAAATAGTTGATGGGTTGCATATCAATGACTTAAGGATATATATGATCTGAAAACAATCTTAGACTATTTTCATATGATGAAGTGTACTTCCAAATATATTTGGCAAACTAACATATGTTTGGTAGTAAGATGCACAAAAAAGTGAGATTAAATAGTCTCTGCAATTATTATGACTCACATTACATGTGTATTATTATCATCCTAGAAACCTCATTCTGTGATTGTTGCATAATCCAAAGTCCAAACTAAACACATTCTAGGTGTAACAAACCATTGCCATTAAAAGAGTTACATAAATTATGTTATTCTTTTTAGAGTTATTTCCATAAACCTCCCTCGAGCTATCGCGAAATTTCATATTTACCCTAAACTATAAAACCGGACAAAAGTAAGTCTGAACTTTCTTTTTTTGACAGTTTCATCCAACAAACTGATATTGAATCTATTCAAACTGTTTTCATTTATTAAATTATTATTTTACCTTCCAAACTAAAAAAAAATTACTCTCTCCTCTCTCTTATGGAAATAACACTTCTTTTTATGAATGACAACTTATATTAAATCAAACCCTTTCAAAAGATGGATCCATTTGGGATTTTCTTTAGGTTGCAAAGCATAGGCGTGAAGAGTCTTTTCATATGCACATTAGATTAGCTGGTGTATGACGTGCAAGTACACAGTAGTTTTTGTAGCTCTTAAGACTTGCCATTCACATGCATTCCATTTTTTCCTTGATAAAAAAGAAGTTATCTTCTGTTACAATTAAAAACCTGTAGCAAAAATGGATCTAGCTAGTTCCTATGTCCTTGCATGTTTTATTTTGTAAGTTTCCAGATATCGAATTGAATATTTCGTCGTCTCATGTGGCTGCTGCTAAGTTACGACATCCTCATGTAGCCTAATCCAAGGGTCAAATAGCAGCACCAATGAGACATCACGTTCTATTCTTGTGGATGGCAGAGAATTGGATTTCAATGCTCATAACTCCGAGTCCAAGGTTTTGGAAATGACTAATGAGAAATCTATCATCACTGGTGTACTTTGTTCAGATCTATGTCCGAAAGACAAGGCTATCTCACTCTCAGTTATAAGAGAGGTTAGTCAGAGTGCCATGCTTGCATCATTAGTTTATGACTTTATTCCCTAAGCAGTGTTTAGTTGCAAGAACCATGGTGGTAATCTGACCATCTCAATTATGAATGGTGTCGGAATGTTACATAGAAAGAGTTGACATGCGGCAGTGAGCAACATAACTTTTGCCATTATATACAAATATGTTTCCTTCTTTGGATGTAACTTGCTTGGTCTCATGGACTAGTGTTGTCAAATGATTATGCAATATTGTTATTATAAGCTTCAAATAATTTCTTGATTGATAGGCTATCAACTTACAGACTGCTCTATTTGTTAGAATGCAGATGCCATCCATGTAATTGGCATATCAAATAAATCAAGAACTAAATATGCAACTGCTGCACCACTTGCTGAATATTTTCCAGGTTCTGATTTTAGAATTACAAGGTTTTTTACAGTCTTACTCATGTAGGTGTTCATACTATATTATGTGCTCTTTTTGTTTTTCTTCTTCTCCAGAGAATTATATAAGTTCTCATCAGGAAAATTTTGGAACAAAAGTCTCAAGTATTAATTGCAAGTTAGATGTACTCTGCTTTGCTTCTGAAGATCTTCCTGCAGTTGATACTATCAGCATGAGGAAGTTATCATGCTTGAGATTTCATCACAACATCCACAGGCAATATGAGCCTCTTCAAGTTTCACAATTTCAACACAACAAATCTACAGGTAAGAAAAATCTTAATGAACTTCCAGAGAAATGCAGGGAGGTCATTATGCATTTTGAGACACAGGGAACACCTGTCATGATTGGTAAGTAGTAGTAGTACACAAAGATTCAGCTACAATGGCATATGAAACACTTATACTATTCCCACGTTATTCATGGAGTTTCTTTGTATCATAAACTTGAGTTGCACACTTAGAATAGAGTCAGTCAGCCAGTCGGCCAGTGAGAATATATAATACCGTAATTTGTTGAACAAGAAGATATATTGGTCCCTATGTTTTATTTTTCATATCTTCTATCTTTAGATAGGATCACAAGTATCTTCACAATTTTTGCAGTTATACTAGGTTTACTTATAATGAGTCATTGAGAAGCCATCATCTTTCAAAATATCGGCAGGTGGGGACGTCCTGGCATATACTCTTCTCGGAGTTGACTACAATGAGGTTAGTGGGGATTGTGCTTTTCTTATCCTGGATCCACATTACACATGTAGTGATAATATAAAGAAGATTGTGAATGACAGAGAACATCAAAGCAGACATTAAGTCTACAGTTCTTTAAATTCTTCCATGGTTCCATACGCATCAGGTGGAGTAATTTTCGTGTGTAGTCCCTCAACTTTGCTCATATCTCAGGTCCCCAAATTTTAGTTTGTAACAAATTGGTCTCTTAACTTTGCAACTTGCTCATTGAAAGTCCCTTCACCTACGATAGTAGGTTTTTCCGATTTTCACTCCACGTGATAAAGCTACGTAATAAAAAATAAAAATATTGACGTGAAATTTAAATATTTTTTGAATAGNTTGTTTACAAATTTTTATAATGATTTATCTAATTTTTGTCCATGTGAAAATATGAAAATTAATATTTCTTACATCTACATATTATATGTATTCATGAAAATACGTCAACATGATAAATATCATTACTTTTCATCTCCTACAAGAGTAGTTTTTATAATTTTTATCCAAAAGATGAATATCGACCGCCATCAAATTTCACTAGTACGTGTATCTTCCTCCCAAACTCTGACGGTTGCTGACCTTCCTTTTTTGATGAAATTTATAAAAATCATTTACTTTTGCATGAGATGAAAACTAAAATATTCTATGTGTTCATGTTATTCTCATATATACATACAACAACATAAACACAAAAATATTAATGTTCACATTCTTACGTGGACAAAATGATAAACCAAATTTGATAAAAAAATACTTTCAGAGTGAACGTATTATAAAGTTGAGAGATCATTTAGTTACAAACTAAAATTAGGGGATCGTTTGATTACAATTTAAAGTTAGGGGATCAAAATAGGAACCGAGTAAAGTTAAGGGACTATTCAAAAAATATTTAAATTCCATATCAATATTTTTATTTTTTATTTACGTGACTTTATCATGTGGAGGTGAAAACTGGAAAAGAAGGGACTTTCGACGAGCAAGTTGTAAAGTTAAGAGATCAACTTATTACAAATTAAAATTCGAGGACCAAAATGAGATATTAGCAAAATTGAAGGACTATACACGAAAATTACTCGCTTCAGGTGTTGAATAAATTGAGATCATTTTGAATGGTTGATCTTATCATGCTACGGGCATGCGGAAAAGGCGGATAGGTAAGTAAGCCTACATTCGAGACAGTGAGTTTCATGTGCAACATCTCTATTAGCATATTTGAAATATTACCCGAGTAAAAAAGCTTCTATTACCACTCTTAAAATTTTTAATACCACTCCCTTTTTATCCATTTTATCCTCAAACTTTTTATTATTAATAGTTTCAAACGTCCCACCGTTAAGAATTACTCAATTTCCCAAAAATCTCATCATATTTTTCCTTTTATTTTTTATAATTTTTTCTCTATTATTTATGAGAAATATATTTCATTTATGTAATTATTGTTTCAATGATTACAATATTTTTTTATCTTGTTATAATGACACTAAAATTTTATGTTTGCCATAATTTTTAAAGCTCTAGTGTTTAATAAAATTTTATGAAAATTAAAATTTTCATGACATAGAATGATCATTTAAAATATACTATAACTTATAAATATATATATATACATATATATATATATATATATATATATATATATATATATGTGTGTGTGTGTGTGTGTGGGGTAAATATGAAGATATAATAATAGTTTCTAATGTTAAAAAACATCAATGTAGAATTATTTTTCTATTAAAATATTTTAAAATAAAAGAATAGCTGATAAATATTTTATACACAAATAAAACCTCAAATAAATATATTTTAGTTTAACCAATAAAATATAAAATAATAAAAGATAAACTAATATAATAAGAGAAAAATAAGATTTTGGAACTTGTGCAATGGAGAATAGAAAAATAACTATAGACATTAAGATATTTGAAGTTGCAATAAGGGCGCCATAGAAAAATTACTATGTGGTATCATTAATAAATGATTGAAGGGTAAAATAGGTAAAACAAAGAATGATATCAAATTTTTTAAAGCGGCATTTAGAACACCCAAATAAAAAAATGAGGTTATGCATCACCATCATAGTTTATTCAATTTATTTATTCATTATCTTTGTTGAAGTATCAGGTATCATTCCATTAGATGATTTGACATTTGACATGTTATTCATCTACATTGAACATTCAACACATAGCATCATCTAGTCTAGAAATTTGATTATGTGCCTTCAAAATCCACACACTTGCATTGTTTGAACTTGTGGACTAATTGGTTCATTCGGATAGCGTGGTAGGATTCCGAGGTGTGATGGACAGGTGAATTAGTAATCCCGACTTTAAGCTCGAGTCTCTCTGTGTTTAGGAGATTGAACGATGTTTAATATCTATGGTGTGGACCAAACTTGTTTACTTCTAAAAATTGAACTTCTCCCTCGACCACTCAAAAAATGTACTTGTACTCCATATTAACGAAAGCATATTAATATTTGTAGAGTAATCATGTATTTTTTTCCCATAACTTTAAAACAAAGTTCGTAATACGTTTTAAGATATTTAAAATGAAAAATAGGTGGCTCTTGTGAATTCTAGCTTTTATGCAGAATGAAGATTAAAGCTTTCCCTTATACCGAAAATAGTTGGAGTGTCCAACAATAAAAGAAATTGGTTGGTGACTAACTATGCATTTTGCTTGTGCACATAGAAATCATATCGATTCGAAAGCCGCAAGAACCCTCCATAGCGACATTGGATTATGTTAAAGCCAAAAACAAGGGTCTGGTGTTGTCTAGTTCACAAAGCTTAATGAATTGCACAAAAAAAATTATGTTCACCTTCACACTCTATATCATTAACTTTTTCTCCGTAAATTGTCAAAGCGATCACTTTGGAGTTAGCCTTCATGTTATTCGGACCTACTCACTTAATTCAAAACCATAACATCCATTTTTCAGTACTTCTTTCTTAATTTTTATCAGATTACTTTACTCTTTTTTATTTTTATGAAAGAAATTCCAAAATGTTGTTTAAGAAAAATTTGGATTTTAGATTTTTACCTCAATAATAATATTTTTGTTTTGAGAAATTGAAAGGGTAAAACATTAACTGTACGAATAAAACAAAACAATGAATAGAAAATAAATGGTATTAACGTTTTGAGCAAAATAGGTCAGTTGGCATTGGAATGATAGGGAACCCAAATTTATAATATTATTTAAATGGCTAAAAAATAGAAATTTCAAAACGATTTAATTCTGTAAATTACAGAAAGCGGTGCTAAATTTGAAATCATGACGTAATTTATTAATGTCATTTATTTTATAATTATTTTATCCTTGTTTATATAATATTTTATATATTATAAAAAGGTTGGCACTAAAAATAAAAAATAATATGATACAATAAAGAGTTGTATTAATAATTTAGGAGCGGCGATAGAGACACCCACACTTATTTATATTATTATAAACACATTTTAGCCATGTATGTCGGACCCATTTTCATCCTGAATATAAAACAACGTTTATTTTGCAAATAGCAAAGTGAATAATAAACCAAATAAATCTTCATGCTAATAAAATTTTCGAAATGAAAATATTTATTTAGAAAACGATAACAGAAATTATAATTAAAAAAATATTTTGTGCGAGGTGAAAAAATGACAGTTGAAAGGGGTAAAACTGGAAATTACCAAAAATCAAAAGAAGAAAAAAAAGACCTTGAAGACGACGAAGGAAAGAAGCCGCTCGACGCGAGACGGGGCAGGGTCGAGTTTAGAGGCTAAAAAAAAAGAAGGGGATAAAGAAAGCGGAGCAAAGAGACGAAGGGAAACAAAAAGAGGAGATAGCGATGAGTTCGCTCGCCATCTCCCAGCCGCCGGCGACCGCTACGACGCCTCGCCCCCGCATGGCGTCCTCCGACCGCCTCCCCAGAACCCTCGCCTTCTCCCCTCTCCCGCCGCCGACGGCCGACCCCCCTTCGCGCCTCCGCCTCCGCCTCCTGTCCTCCTCCCGCAAGCTGAAACACGCCTTCCCGATCCGCGCCGGCGCGGCGGCTCCGGNCGCCTTCTCCCCTCTCCCGCCGCCGACGGCCGACCCCCCTTCGCGCCTCCGCCTCCGCCTCCTGTCCTCCTCCCGCAAGCTGAAACACGCCTTCCCGATCCGCGCCGGCGCGGCGGCTCCGGCGCCGGTGGAGAGCGACCGGTGCTTCCCGACTCCGCCGCCGCCGGATTCTGGTCCGCCCTCGTGCTCCTCCGCGTTCTCCGCCGTCCCTGCGTCGGCGCCCGTGATGAAGGGCGGACAGTTCGGGTCGCTTGGGTCCGTGACGCTGGAGAAGTCCAAGCTCGACCTCTCCCAGAAGACAACGCGGACCAGCCCGGAGGTACTGATGGTTATGCCAATTTGCTGTCTTTAAAATAATTGAGGATGGGTTCAATTGGGATTAATGATGAAAACTGAGGTCTAATTAGGATTTCGGGTTCAGGGAAACCTAGAACGGTCATGTTCTAATGACTTCTGATGTTGGAGTATTTGTTTGTTACCTTTGTTTGCTTTGCGCATTCAACGATTGCTTATGTTACTTTGATATGTTCATACGAGAAGTGAGTACCTGGAAACTGAATGGCAATACAATTTTCAATGTTACTCACTTTTTTTTTGCATTATCTCACCATTTTTAATAGTTCATGCTTGAGCTGATGCCTATTCAAAAGGGGAAAAAAGCTTTTTTTTCCTGGAAATCGCTGAAAAGCAAAGTTTCTATAACTTTGTTATTGCTTTAGAGATTATTTTCCCTTGAATGCTAGCCATTTGAGTTAACGCTTCCGACTGATCAAAGAGAGCTACCCGATGGACTTTATTCAACAAAGCTTCTTTTGTGGAGCGTTGAAACCTATATCAGGTTTCAGTAGTGAGTCTCAGGCTTGCTTGATTTGCTTGCTATTCTATCAGCCTTTAGGAAACCTTGCTTGCAAAGAGTGATTACTATAATATATTGCACGAGCCAAAACTAGCTGCTAGGATCCCTAGGAAATTACTGATAGGGGACATTATGTCCCTAGATTTTATTAATTCTATAATTCTTCTATGAGAGGGGTAAAGTCAGATTCTTGATATTCATTAAGGCGAATATCAGTTTCTTGTGGTTCTTATTTGGTTTGGATGCTCATCGTTGAAGATTGCATCTGGTTTCTCATAAATTTCTGTCGAGTTTTTTTCCGCTTAATCTTTTTCGAGAGTTCTTTTTTTCAATTTAATTGACTTGCTCAAATATGATGATCTGACTAAATTTTCTGTTATCTGATAAACTTGTCTGTAAGTGTTTTAATTATTCTAGAAAATGGGAACGGTGGGAATTCATTTGTGTTTTACTAGCTCAAGGTGCTAATTTCATGCTTTATTGAACTGTATTGTTTTCTGATCTGTAAGTTTTTTTTATTATTCTGGGGTATGGGTAATGAGACGAATTCATTTGAGTTTTAATAGCTCAAGATTCTACTTTCATGCTTTATTAAGATGTATTTTCTTTTTACTACTTGGATGCTGCAGTTATCTCTTGGTGGAGGCGGTGGAGATATTGGAAAGAAGAATTTTCATGGTGGGGGCGATGGGGGTGATGATGGTGGCGATGATGACGACTATTTTGATGATTTTGATGAAGGGGATGAAGGAGATGAAGGAGGATTATTTAGGAAACGTCTACTCCTTCAAGAGGTTGGTATATTTGTTTCTGTTCTAAGAAAAAATATTGTTTTCCATGATTAAATAGGTAGACTTGGCACTGAACTCTCATTGGTTTTCCAGCTTTTTGACAAGAAGTTTGTGGATGCTGTACTTCAAGAGTGGTACAAGACCATAACAAATCTTCCTGCTGGAATCCGCCAAGCTTATGAAATGGTATTTTCTTCTATTTACTTTCATTACGGATGCATAAATTTTCCTGTAAGTTATTAAAAGGAGTTGAAAACTACAGGGACTAGTGAGCTCTGCCCAAATGGTGCGCTTCTTGTCAATCAATGCTAGGCCAACAACGCCCAGGGCCATTTCTCGGACTCTACCAGAATGGTTGTCTCGGGCGTTTATTGGAAGGTAATACTACAAAAAAGCTTTGACGTTAGGCAGATATTTAAGTGCCCTTGACTAGAAAATGATTTGGTTGGTGCCATGCACTACGAATACAAAAGGTCAATCCTCTGTGCTTTGAATGTTCCCCAACTAACCGGGGTAGGGAATGGTAGGCACATTTTTACGAGCTTACCCTCTGCTTCTGCAAAGAGGTTGTTTGCGCAGTCCAAGCTCATGATGTCTCAGTCACCGAGGACAACTTATTCATTAAGCAAAGATAGTCTACTATGTGTTTTTAACATGAACAGCAAAACCTTTTTTAAGCGCATCTCCATAAACAATTCTCAAAAAAAAAAATAAACAATTCTCGAGGCAAAACAATATAATTAATTGATGTTTGTGTCCAATCGCTCTCTGTACTACTTTTGAATCTTAGTTGATTTTACAGGTTGAAAACTATCCATGTAAATGCACAATTCCCTGGCAATGCTTTGTATTCATTTGTTGTCTGTGATGCTCATGTTTAATCCGTATTTCAAAATAATGCCGCTGTTAACATCTTTTGGTTTTCCCTTTTTTGACCTGCAGATGTTGATGTTCACTCAAGAAATCTAAGTTACTATTATTATTATTATTTTCTCTTCTGTTGTTTCTCATCCAATGGTCAATTTACTGCTTTTTGTGTTGTTTGCTTAAACTGGGTGTTGATGCAGTTTCTGGATATGCACACTTCAAAATAACCCCAAGTTTTATAAGCTTTCTTGATAGCAGTTAATGTTCCTTCTTTCTTGGCTTCATGCTCTTCATTCAACATTTCACTTCAACATATGTACTGGCAATGCCAACGGAAAATGTTTTCATTACAAGCATTGCAAATGTTCATTCTTTTTATTCTCTGCCATCATCACATTTAGTTTAATCTTAAGTTGCTTAGTATCTTATGTTTGATATTTCCTTGGTATAAACATAAAGTTTGGAGACTTCTTTGAAGTAATTTCATACTTTGTGGAATTATGTTCCTGTTACTAACTTTCTTTTCATATGCAGGATGCTTGCAGATCCAAGTTTCTTATATAAGCTGATCCTTGAAGAGGTGACTACCTTAGGCTACTCAGTGTGGTGGGAAATAAAAAATCGGAAAGAGAGGTAACATCTTCATGAACGTTATATAATATGTATGTATATATATGATGTCAGTATGTTCTTTTTTTTTATAAGATGTCAGTATGTTCTTTATTGTTTTCATTTGTCTTTACAGGATCAAGAAGGAATGGGATTTGGCTCTCATTAATGTTTTGACAGTTATGGCTTGCAATGGAGTTATGGTTTGGTCACTTGCACCCTGTCGTTCATATGGGAGCACTTTCCGCTTTGACTTGCAAAACACCATTCAGAAGCTTCCTAATAATATATTTGAGCAAAGCTATCGGATGAGAGAATTTGATTTGCAAAAAAGAGTTTACTCTTTCTTTTACAAGGCTGCAGAGTTTTCTTTGCTTGGTTTGGTTGCAGGATCAGTTCAAGGTGCTTTATCAAATGCTTTATCTACCAAAAAAGGAGAAAGGTAAATTTATAATAGAAACACTAATATCTTTGTTGTTAACGTTGGTAAAAACTTTTCCATTCTCATCATCTTGAATTTGTTCTCTTTTGTGTAGGTTATCAGTGACCATACCTCCTGTTAGTAGCAACGCTCTTGGCTTTGGTGCTTTCTTAGGACTTTATGCAAACATCAGATATCAGCTTTTATATGGATTTGATAGAGCTATGTTCAACCACTTTGATGTTCTTGGGGTGGCAATCACTTTTAGCACAGTGTTAAGGTATGTTTATGGCTCATGTGCATATATTCTAGTTTGTTGAAGAACTTAATCTTAAGTTGACACATCAGAACTTTCAACCTCATCATTCTGGTAAGATCTGTTTCTCCAGGTCTAAAAGAAGCTAGATGTTTAATAACACTCATCTAGATAAGTGGACAAAATTAACCTGATGAAATGGTTGGGTCTTTTTTTTATCTCTAAAGCTTTGTCACTCAATCATGTGATTGGTAGCAATGATTATGAGCACTGTGCCAATCCATCTCTCCCGATGACTTCTGTTCACTTGATTACTTTTATTGCTTTTATACTTTCTGAAATAACTTTTTACTGTCTGGTGGATATGAAATTCCATATATGTCTAACTTGTGTTGCATGCAGAATGATAAATATTCAGCTGGGGGAGAAATCTAGGCTTGCTTGGCTTGGAGTGGAAGCTGACCCACTTCTTCAGTCTGACAATCTGTTAAAGGCGTATAACAGACCCTCAGAAGCTGTTGAGAAGCCGAATTCAAAGTGGTTCATCTCTAAGAATGCTGTGATATCTGGCCTTGGGTTACTTGGTATCAAACAGGGCAGTGAGGATTCCGACGCAAAACCTACAAAAGCACGCCGCAAGAGAATCGTTAGGAAAAAGGTGAGCCCAAGTTCAGGATAGCTTACGGCGCATTGGATAATTCTGGAGAGAATTTTACATGCAACATGAAGACACAAATGCCTATCATTCGTATCATGCAAATGAAAATCAAGTTTTCATGACAACATTGCCAATGAGTTTGCTCCGAGTACAAATTGCCACAGGCAAATAATGCAGGAAGTTTTGTAGATTTCAGGTCTCCTCACCATAGATAATTTTTTTTCGTCATCACATCAGCCAGTTATCCATCTGTAACTTTGAAGTCTTTTTGTTGGTCATTTATTTAACTGTCGCAGATCAAAAGGACATTGTGATTTTTTAGACTTTTGAGACAACAATATTAGTTACTGCAGGGTATGGGACTTGTACCTTGTTTTCAAGTTACAGAATATCTGAAAAACTTTGTCGTTTAGGATTGTTGTTAACTATTCGGCACTTTATGTTATGTTGGAAGAATAAACATGATTGCAACAAATCGAGCATTTGATGTTGTATCATTTGTCATTTGGGACGTCTGATACAGAATGCTCCCAGTCACTCTTGCTCCATTCCTCGCTCTGTAGAATATTAGTTAAAGAGTATCATGTGCCTGTAAACAAGCCGTGCAAAGTTCTTACTGACAGCAAATCTGCCATACAGATTACTGAGAATCTCGTGTTTCATGAGCGCACGAAACACATTGAAATGGATTGTTTTTTTGTTCGGGAAAAGTTTCTACAAAGTTTAATACAGCTTCAGCACGTGTCTACCAAAGATTAACTTGCAGACTTGTTAACAAAAGCTTTAAGTCGACATCAACATGACTTTCTTATCAGCAAGTTGGGATTGCTAGACGTTTATCACTTACCAACTTGAGGGGGAGTGTTACCGGACGTTCGCTCGTTCAACAGACGCCCGCTCCATTGATCTCTCGATCAATGGACGACCACGCGTTCACCGGACGTCCGCTCCATTCATCAGACGTCTGCTCCATTGATCTCTCGATCAATGGACGCCCGTGCGGTCAACCACCGGACGTCCTCTATTGATCTCTTGATCAATGGACGCTCGCACGTTTGATCACCAGACGTTCGCTCCTTTCACCGGACGATCGCTCCATTGATCTCTCGATCAATGGACGCCCGTGCGCTCGACCACCGGATGTCCTCCATTGATCTCTCGATCAATGGACGCCCGCGTGCTCAACCATAGGACGTCCGCTGTTAAGATATTTTTTATGTACAGTATAAAAGGAAGAGAAGGGGAGTTAGTTAGTTACACTTCTTCATAATAAAATTTTTAGTTCAAGTTTTTTCCCCAAATCACTCTTCGCACTCTGTTCTTTATATATGTTCTAAAGCTTGTGTGATCTCTAATGGCGTCCATGCAAAGTTCTTCCGGATTGCTCTATTTTTGACATGGTATCAGAGCACAAGAATTGTTGATTGCTACGTTCTACTCTCCATTCTTCATATCTGGCAATTACAGAAGGATTGACGATCAATGCAGCTTTTCTTCTCTTCGCAGATCTGGTCAGATTGTATAGTTTCCTGGTTTGATCTGGTCAGATTGCATAGTTTTCTGGTTTCTTGTTCATGTTTCTAGATTGCCAAGTGTTTCTCCATTTACTGATAGAGATTCACGAATGGCTTCTTCTAGTTCATCGATTTCTGTCTCATCAGTAATTGATGTCACAAGTCCTCTTTATCTTAGTGGATCAGATTCTCCTGGTTTTTTATTAATTCAACATCAATTGACGGATTCTGCCAATTATGCAATCTGGAGTAGTGCCATGTATAATGTCTTGATTGGGAAAAACAAACAAGGGTTTGTGGATGGTTCTTGCAAGATTGATCAGTTTGATAAATCATTACATTCACAATGGACAATATGCAATGCTTTAGTTGTTTCTTGGATCACGAATA
>LTAE01001764.1:0-29804 GCA_001647135.1 Pontederia paniculata | reverse complement strand
CTTATAGGGAGGTTAATATATCTGACACAAACTCGGCCAGACATTACTTTCTCTGTTCAACATTTAAGTCAGTTCATGCACAATCCAAAACAATCACATCTTGAAGCAGCTATGAGAGTCATTCGTTATCTGAAATCCTTTCCTGGAAAAGGTCTATTTTCCAGCAATCAAGAGTAATGAGCTCATAGGTTTTTGTGATGCAGATTGGGCCTCATGCGTTTTTTCTAGGAAATCAGTATCAGCTTTCTACATAAAGATTGGAGAGTCGCTTGTTTCTTGGAAATCAAAGAAACAATCTACTGTATCCCGTTCTTTAGCAGAATCAGAGTTTAGAAGTATTGCTCTCATTACAGCAGAAATAATGTGGTTAGTACGCTTGTTTAGTCAACTACAATTGCTTGTAAACAAGCCGTGCAAAGTTCTTAGTGACAGCAAATCGGTCATACAGATTACTGAGAATCCCGTGTTTCATGAGCGCACGAAACACATTGAAGTGAATTATTTTTTTGTTCGGGAAAAGATTCTACAAAGTTTAATTCAGCTTCAGCATGTGTCTACCAAAGATCAGCTTGCAGACTTGTTAACAAAAGCCTTATGTCGACATCAACATGACTTTCTTATCAGCAAGTTGGGATTGTTAGACGTCTATCACTCACCAACTTGAGGGGGAATGTCACCGGACGTCCGCTCGTTCAACGGACGCCCGCTCCATTGATCTCTCGATCAATGGACGGTCGCGCGTTTGATCACCGGACGTCCGCTCCATTGATCTCTCGATCAATGGACGCCCGTGCGCTCGACCACCGGACGTCCTCCATTGATCTCTCGATCAATGGATGCCCGCGCGTTTGATCACCGAACGTTCGCTCCTTTCACCAGACGACCGCTCCATTGATCTCTCGATCAATGGACGCCCGTGTGCTTGACCACCGAACGTCCTCCACAGGACGTCCGCTGTTAAGATTTTTTTTTTATGTTAGTTAGTTACACTTCTTCATAATAAAATTTTTAGTTCAAGTTTTTCCCTCAAATCACTCTTTGCACTCTGTTCTTGATACATGTTCTAAAGCTTGTGTGATGTCTAATGGCGTCCATGCAAAGTTCTTCCGGATTGCTCTACATTGCCTTAATTAGTTTGGGCTCTAAATTTTCTAATTATCATTTGTTTTGCTTAGAGTTGGAACGTCAAAACAGCATCATTTTCAGAAAAAAAAAACTTATAAAACAGCATCATTTTCAGTAACAACAATATTAGTTACTGCTGAGTTCTGAATCCATGTTTTGATGCTCGCTCTTTGGTTTGAAAAAGCAATTTGAGGCAAAAAGACACCTGTTTCGAGAACAAAGAGATACACTTTTTAATTATGTTTTTTAATTTAATAAATATAAATAAATTAATTCAGTGATTATGCTCCTTACATGCGTAGAGAGCCATTGCTACTATTTTTCTAATCGTTCAATGGAATTTAAACGGCTTTAATATTGATCAACTCATTTTCACTCTTTCTTTTTTTTCCCAATTTATGTTGGAGTGATTAACTATTCAAGTAGAGAAAACAATCATTAAATCTCTCTATTGACATGTAATAATGTCACTACAATCAAAACTTATTACTGGACAATGTTCAATAATTAATATTTCATAAATAATATATTATTGGCTGGAGAAGAGAGTCACAATATTAACCAAGTTTTGAGATGGAAAGAATAAGATATTAATTTCTCAATAATTTTATGAATGAAAATGATTTATTTTTATTTTTTATATTTAAAAATTCGTAAAGGATCTGATACGTAATGCTCCAAAATTTGATCTCTATAGACCCAACAACATCCACAGTTCCTTATTTCGCCTTTGGAAGTAAATTGCGTTTTGGGCTGATCTTTTAACCTCAAAGGCCCAAACAAACCGCTGTAGGCCGCCCTGCAAAGGCTCCAAACTTTTTCTTCTTCCTCATCCCCGAAACCAAACCAGGACTCCCTTTGGACAGCACCCAATTCCCTCCCTTATCCCCTTCCTGCTCCCCCAACGCTTCCGAGTTCATAGGTACACTACTACTTCCTGCCTCTTATGCGTGCTCCATGATGTCTTCGTACCATCTGTGTCACTTTTTATTTTCAGATTGTAGTGCGCTGTTTCTGCCTCCCTGGATGTGAATCTTGCACTTGGAATTCCATCTCTGAGCATATATTTCATCCCAAAATGCAATCTTTAAGCAACATTTACGCAAAAGGTGCCTCCTTGACAGCACCTTATGTGGATTCTGATGCGTTGAACCCACATGGATTATGGAAGAAGAAGAGGAAGAGTAGATGGAACTATAATCTTCCGCTTGGTAGTACTATTAACAGTAGTAGTTGCTCTTGCCAATGCTTTGCTTCGAGAAGTTTCTGCCTTCTTGGCAGTCCCAAGCAGAGCTCTTGTCAGCCACGAGGCAGTCCTCCTTTCAGGAAATTCTTTGCTTTGGGTTTGGCATTGGAGCAAGAAGCTGCAGGGAGTCAAGGTACAGAAGAAGGATCGGAGTCTGGTGGTTTACAGACCAAGGATGCTGGCTTTGGTTCTGTAAATGGTGCCAGAAATGATGAGATAGCCTTCAGGGAAGAAAAAGGAGGAGGCTTTGAAGAGGATGATCGCAGGAATGGGGATGAACTGGTTGAGAAAGAAAGGGTTGATCTCCGTGCGCTGGCAGCGCGCCTTAAGGATGCCGAAACTGCAAGTAGCATAGAAAAATTGCTGAAGAATTTGGATAATTTGCCTCCCCATGTTTTCACATCTATGATTAGGGGGTTCGGGTATGACAAGAGATTGGATTTGGCATTGGTTCTCGTTAAGTGGTTGAAGAAAAAGAGTGTGCATACTGATGGAGAAATTGGACCAAATTTGTTCATCTACAATAGCCTATTGGGTGCAGTGAAGCAGTCTGGACAGTTTGATAAGGTTGATGAAGTCATGGAGGATATGAAAGCTCAAGGAATTGCTCCCAATACGGTGACCTACAACACTTTGATGTCAATTTATCTGGAACAAGGTCGGAGCAGCCAGGCTCTCAATCTACTAACTGAAATAGAGAAAAATAATCTGTCACCCTCTTCTGCGACCTATTCGACAGTCTTATTGGCTTATAAGAAAATGAATAATGCAACTGGTGCACTTGCATACTTAGTCACATTGAGAGAGAAGTATCAGAAGGGAGAGATAGCCAGAGATAAAAATAGTGACTGGGAAAATGAGTTTGCCAAACTTGAAAATTTAACAATTAGCACATGTTTTCTTGTGATGCGTCAGTGGCTTGTGAATGAAGAGGCTCCAGAGGCCAAGGTCTTAAAGCTTCTTAATGACATTGATGATGCAAGTGTGAGACCAAGCAAAGTAGATTATGAGCGCCTCGTATGGGCATGTACTCGCGACAGCCACTATGCTGTGGCTAGAGAATTATACAGAAGAATAAGGGATATCAACAATGATATAAGCTTGGCGGTGTGCAACCATGTAATATGGCTACTGGGTAAGGCAAAGAAATGGTGGGCAGCCTTGGAGATCTATGAAGAGTTGTTGGATAAAGGACCGAAGCCAAATAATCTGTCATCTGAACTGATTATTTCTCATTTCAATATCCTGTTGACTGCAGCCAGGAAAAAGGGTATCTGGAGATGGGGTGTCAGGCTGCTCAACAAGATGCAAGAGAAAGGCTTAAAACCAGGGAGTAGTGAGTGGAATGCAGTGCTTGTTGCATGCTCAAAAGCATCAGAAACGTCTGCTGCCGTTCAGATATTCACCCGCATGATCGAACAAGGCGAAAAACCAACCGTGATCTCTTATGGGGCACTGCTGAGTGCACTTGAAAAGGGAAAACTTTATGATGATGCTCTCAGGGTATGGGAACATATGCACAAGATTGGTGTCAAACCAAACTTGTATGCTTACACGATCTTGGCTTCTGTTTACATAGGAAAAGGAAATCCTGAGATGGTCGATTCACTTCTTCATGAGATGAAGTTGGTGAGGATTGATCCTACTGTTGTGACTTTCAATGCGATAATTACCGGATGTGCGAAAAATAACATGGGAAGTGCTGCTTTTGAGTGGTTTCATCGCATGAAGGTTCAAAACATTAAACCAAATGAAATCACTTATGATATGCTTGTCGAAGCTCTTGCAAGAGAGGGCAAACCAAGACTTGCTTACGAGATGTACGTAAGGGCTTGCAACGAGGGGCTACATCTTTCTTGCAAGTCCTATGATGCTGTTGTAGAAGTTTGTGAAGCTTACAATATGAGTATCAATATGAATGTTTTAGGTCCGAGGCCTTCTGCCGAGAGGAAAAAGATAAGAATTCGCAGGAACTTGACAGATTTCTGTAATCTTGCTGATGTCCCCAGAAGAAGTAGAGCATTCGACGAGAAAGAACTATATGCTTCACCAATGCAAGAAACATAAAAGCATGGATTTATTCCCAACCTAAGCAGTCAATATTTTATAGTGTATACTGCTCATCTGAAATTTGGTGAACCCTGAAATGAAATCCTACACAATTTTAACAAATAGTAACTGTGTACAATAATGATCTGATTTCTTAGCATGAAGGTTGTTTAGTGCTCTCTGTCACAGTTCCTTTATCATATGCATTTTCTTGCACTAATGTTGTGTCAGATAACATTCTGTGTCCTACATTGGGACATGTCTTGTTGCACTCTTTTGGGAGAAATATATCTGCTAAAGCTTTCTGTATTTAGAAAAAGATTCAAATATTTTGTCAATTATCTTGTGCATCACCATCATAATAAGGGTGGATTAGTTATAACTAATGGTGATAACACAGACAGATCACATGACAGTAATTGCATACTTATACCTTATTTCCTATCAGTTAGCTGTGGCATGGTTCTTCGACCCCCAGATACGACCAAGGATCAGAAAATAGTCAAGTTCCCAGAAGGAAGAGATGAATTCTCAAACAGTAAGTGCAAGAAAAAGCTGGTAACTAAATGCATTTGCTTCCAAATGTCAGAATAATAAACAAGATGCATCAAGGTTAACCTACTAGAGTCATGCATGTGAGGCTCCACATGTGTCAAACTATGAGTAGTTTACTTGTTAATCATACCATCTTCCTTTATCACTTTTTTTTGTTAGGTTTTGATGACACAACTTCATTGAACATTGGATGTGCTCAAAATGATGAAAGAAAAAAAAAAAATAGAATGCCTAATTAGTGTATACTCCAAGGTTGTCAAACTTTCGAGTCAAATCTTTAAAGAATTTAAGTAAGCAAAAACAAGTCAAGTCGGCATAAATTCTTAAATAATTTTGATACTTAGATTCTACAAAAAAAATTATTTTAAAAAATATATAAACCCTTATAGAGTTTATATGATTTTCTATGAATGTGCACAACTTTTCAATTTGTATATTAAAAGGTTCTTCAATATTAAATATTTTGTTTAACTAACTTAGTAATAATTATGAATGAAGTTCACAAAGAATATATTATGAGTTGAAATTATTGCAACCAACTTTAATACATTTTTGTCTTTCGCTATTTTTTAATTTAATAAACTGCAAAGTTGTTAGTTACTCAGTAGCTAGAAATATTTTTTTTTATTACTTAATATTTATGTCATATTAATGCAATATATTAATTTTCGGATCTTAAACATGTGCATAATTTTATATATAAATGCACATTAATTATTTTATAATTAAATTTATTTTGTATGTAAACTCTACAAGTTTATAACACGATTTCATGATATGCGGTGAAAATGAATCTACTTAATCTCTCGAACTTAAATTTTAATATGATGTTAAAATGTATAAATGTGAGGCTCACGTACAAATATGTATGTAAATGAGTGTGAACAATAGAAATGTAATTGAATTTGATATTATAATAAAAAGAGTTATTTTCATTTTTTTCTCCTCGGACTATCGTGAAATTTCAGATCTATTCCTAAATTATAAATCGGACAGAAGTAGGTCTAAAATTTTCTTAATTAACCAATTTTATCCAACAGTCCAATTTTCAAAATTTTTACGTTATTTCAATATATAAATTATTATTTTACCCTCCTATTAAAAAAAATACACTCTCTTTTTCTCTCAGATAAAATCATCCGATATTTTTTGACCCTCTAACTGATCGACTTTTCTGATTAGTTTTTTGGAGGCCCTACTTTAGTAAATAAATTTTAATCTAAATCCAATTAACATTTTTTTAATTCGTAGAAAAGTTAAAACCATATTTTAAATATATCAAATATGAAATTAATAATGTAAGAGAAGAATATTAAACCATATAAAACGAACTTATCAGCCATAAAAATGAAAAAAAAAATAAAAATAAAAGTACTACATACTTAAATAGACAACATTATATTACCTATCTTTTTCAATTATAAGATATTAGATCTATGATGAATATTAAATATCTTCTCTCATAATTTTTTTTGCATCTATCATATATTTAACATTCTATTTGAAAAGATAGATAATTATTTATTTAATATTTAAAAAGAGATGTTTTATAAACTAACAAGAGAAATAAAAAAATATAAATGAAAAAAACGGCCCATCGCCCTCTATGATTTTTCCGATGGGATCTTAGTTTGATCGAGTCCATTTGGCTTTCCTCAAAATCGCCCTACAATTTAATCATACTCCTAAAATTAAGTTTTTTTAATTATTTCGAGTCAAATAGGTTTATCCTGGAGTTTTTCTTACACCCATAACAATTTCATCAATGCGGTTTCTATGCCTTTTATACTGAAATAGAATATTTATTTGAAGGTCTTTGTTATTCCATCTCGGAATAACAACGATAGACTGAGAGTGAAATTATCTTTTTTTATTTTCTTAATTAAGATTATCAATATGCTGATAATCTTGCAGAATTTTCATAAAATCTCACAATTTCTCGATCCTTAAATTATTTTATAATTTTAAATAAAATCTCAATCTTAATAATTTTAAATGATGTATCACAATATTGAATTACTAATTTCTTTGGTCCAATTTTTTTTGCCAATTTAATTTTAAAAGTTCACATATAAATCAATTATAATTAATTAGTTTTTTTATTGACACCACATTTTGATTAATATATGTCATTTCAAATTGTCCACGAATAAAACTTACCATTAAATTTAAGATATTTTTAAATGAGAAAGAACTGATTACAACCTATTCTAATTCTCTTTTGATAGAATTATGTTATTCATGTCTCAAATGATGTTTGCATTTTATATTTCTTTGGGGGGAGCAACTTCCTAGTTTTCTATTTTCTTCCTTTGGGCCTTATTTTCTTTATGAGCCACAAATATATTGTTCTGTAAACTCTGGCACAAATATAAAAAAAATGTAAATTGTGTTTCATAACTATACTTTCAGATAGGGGTGGACACGAGTCGAACCGAGCTAGGCCAACACTTAAATAGGTCAGGCCTATTTAAAAAGTTTAATAAACGAATTAGGTCAAAGATCTATAATAGGTTTAAAAATTAAGTTTAGCCTGACTTGTTTATTAAATTTAAGAAGTCTGACTTAACTTAATAGTTTATTATGCCATATTTATTAATTAATAAATATATATTAAATTATATTTTAACTTATATTTATAATATTAAAAAAAATATTGTGCACTTTAGCATTGTACATATTTAACACATTAAAATTAATAATAATTTCGGATAAAAGTGACTTATTGTACCTCTTTTGACATTACATTTGATTTTTTTGAATCAAAATTATTAATAATTTTAGCTCGTATGCTAAATATTTTTACGTTTTATAATATATATTAATTATATAAGTTGACCTTATAAGCTAACAAGTTAGACCTCATATAGACGAATTGAGTCTGTTTAAATAAAAATGTCAAATCTTAATTTCGAGCCTAATTTATTTATCTAAAAATGTAAGTCAAGCAAAGTTCAAAATAGATCAAGTCATGAGCCGCTCACGAACGACCTGATTTATTGTCAGTCCTACTTTCAGATAATATCATAACATAAGAAATCATGACCAGTAATAAAAAAAAATCTATTTATGATTTTAAAAATCAAAGAGAAATACTCTAACGAGACATTATAAAGGATAATTCAAATACATGTGAACTATATGAACCAAGCTTAGTTAAGGATTATATTATAATGTTAATTTTGGAATAATTAAGATCAATACACGTTATAGTTCCTTTTCTATCATGGTGCTTTGTCTACATTGCTTGCAATGTGGTTCATCATCTCAGAATAAGCACAAAAAGCTTCCCAACAACTTCTAAAGCAATAATATATCGAAAACAAGTCATTAAACGAAAACTCTTGTTGTACCCCTCCGCCATGACGCATTTGAAGCACTTGCATAGTAATTAATGATGGCAACCACTCATCACTATTATATCATTGGATGGAAATTATAAATTATTGTATGCCATTCATATGCAATCAATGAATGTGACTTTTCTTTTTTCATTCATGTGATCTAATTTATAAGAAATTTAACCAAGAAAGTCGAGAAACGGTGATTTACACCTCAATCGTATATCTTTTTATCCATTGTGTATGGCAACACAAATGTGTAATAATAAATATTCATTGTTCTAATACTAATTGAAAGAATTTATATTTTCATTTTAAATATAAAAATAGTTATGTAATGCACATTTAAAACGCGGCGTAGAAGACAAGAAAGAAAAAGAAAAAGCGAAAAAAAAAATCCACCCATCCTTCAAACCGCAAGTTTGCAATAAGTAAATCCAAATGTTGTTTACACCAATATCCCTTTGGTATAACACATAGGCGTATTTGGCAAGATAAAAAATAGAGTTTGAAATAGCGTTTAGTGGTTTGACTAAGTCAACCCGCTAAATTAAGTGTTTGGTAAACTAATTTTATCATTAGCGTTTAGCGGTTATCTAGAGGTTCATAGTAGGCTAATTTAAAAAGCTTTTAACGTATAGAGTTTAGAAGTTCATTTTTTTTCCAAATTTAACCTTCTAATTATAATATCTTCTTCCTATATTTTTATATATTTTTTTGTTATAAAAATCTCAATTAAATAGTATGAACATAAATAAAAAAATTAAAATTATATTGATTTTTTATATTGATTTTATGTATGAATATAACAAAATTTTAACTGAAAATAATTTATTCTTATATTGCAATAAAAAATAAATGCATATTATATTGAAAATTAAATAATTTATTATTTTATGTCCGTTTATGTCATTTTATACTCATAAACTAATTCAAACGCTAAATTTACCAAACACTTACTTATTAATTATTTAATTTAACCTCTAAACGTTAATCGTCATCCGCTAACCGTTATTCTTTATTTATACCGCTATTCGCTAATCAACTGTTATCCGCTCATTAAACCGCTTACCACGCCAAACACAACCATAAAATAAAGAATACATAATTTGTAAAACTCATTCTAAATAATTGCAATCTAAACAATTACTTTGATTTATAAACTAATTGCAACTTAAAACGATTAAAATAAAGAAAATGAATTCCATCATTTTATTAATGAATGTTAGAGAGCTGCATAAAAAAATGAATAATATTTATTTTCAGAATAAATTAGCCCAAATATTATTATTATTTGATCTAAATTTATCGATATTCAAAACAAATGTTCAAAAATACTTGACTCTTTAAAGTAAATCAATTTAAATTAACAATATTTTTTATTAAAAAAATAAGATGCTACCTACTTAATTAATAATATGGTATTATTTATCTTATTCTTAGATTGACGATGAATATAATTTTTTTTTATTTTTTAAATAATTTATTATAAATTTAACATTTTGCGGGTAATACGGTGTTGCGCTCCATTGAATACTTTTTTATTTAGAAATAAATGCCTTATGTCAGTAACTACTTGTGCAGTCGTTGCGGCGCGCAACGCGTGACACGATAAATATTCCGCCAACCGACAAAAGAGCCCCGGGCAACCAATCGATAGCCACCTGCATCCAACGGTCCAATTTGCATCAGACGGCCATCATAACAAATTACCACATTTGCATTGACCGTGTAAATTTCATAAAACTTTAATCCAAAATTATCTTTCGTTACCATAATAATAATAATAATAATAATAATAATAATATATTATTATCAAAAATTCTAATACAAAAGATAAATTAAAAAATAGATAAAATTATATTTATATTAAGCATCATTTCAGTTATTAATGATTGGCAAAATTACGATAATGACCGGTATGATATTAAATTATAAATATTACATAAATGCAATAACATATAGGAAAAAGGAAAGTACATATGTATACCATGCGACATATGATTTGACTCATAAATTTAAAATTTAATAATTAAATTTATTCAACTAAAATAAAAAATAATTAAATAAAATTTGATTATTAATTTTTAAATTGTCAGAATGTGTACCAAATTACCACGCACCCTATTAACCTCCAATGTATATTATCTTAAATTCTTAATTAAAAGCAATAACAGTGAAAATTTAGCCACATTCTTCATCCAAATTTGTTCATTTATTCTTCATAAAAAGCAACGCGACAAAACCGAGTACAATGCCAAAGATCCTGTCCAGGTTCTCCCATCTTTTTGCAATTACACTTCACACAAGAAGAAGAGCAATTTATAAATAACACTATATATTATATATTCGACCGCTGAAAAAATAATAAAATATATCAATTCAATGAACACCACATCTACTACTTTATCTTTTCTCCAAATAATGTTCGCTCCATGAGTACGAACAGTGACATTCCATTAATGCCCTTCCCATTTCGTTACTGGTAAGTAATTAAAAAAGTGAAACTAAAACTTCATAGGCTGTTTTTGGAGTTAACGTCAAAGATCGTTTCTTTTGCGCTTCTGCTGCTGCTTCTTCTCCTCCTCCTCTTCCTATTTATGCTTGAATTAAATCCTCTAAACAACTGAATCCGGAGAAGAGGAAGAAGGGGAAGGGAGTAAGAATGGCGGCGTCTTGGAATTCCCTCTCCTTGGAGGTTTTGTACCAAGTACTGGGATGGATTGCCTTCTTCTCCTGGTCCTTCAGCTTCTACCCCCAGGTCCTCCTCAATTACAGGAGAAAAAGGTACGTTTTTTTTCCTTTCGATTTCCTCCCCTTGATCGGATTCTTGCCTCCTAGATTGATCGACGGTAGGGGGAAAGGTTGGCTTTTGAAGGAAAAATGGGGTCTTGACTTGGATTTCGTGGTCTTCCGTGGTGCTTGGAGTCGTTTCTCCGTTCTGTATTTTTTTTTTTGCAGTGTGGTGATTTAGAGGTTTTAGAAATTCCGCTCGATGGTTAGTTGATCTCCATCTCGATGGAAAATTGGGATCCTTTTAGCATGTCGATTTTGGCAGCTCTTACGGTTGCTATGAAGTTTTACTTTGGTTTAATTTTTCTGATGAATTATTTAAGATTGGTGAGATTGAATACTTCAAAAGTTCCACTCAGGAATTGATTCATCGTTTCAGTTTTCCTGATGAACGATTCAATTCTTTGAGATTGGTCTGGTGGAATGATTTTGTTTGTATTAAAGACATGTTGTTCCGAGGTATTTGATGATGCTTTTCTGTGTGTGTTTTCATAGGGTTGAGTTTTGTAAATTTCCTCTCCAAAATTGGATTCTGTTGTCCATTATGCATCCGAATTTCTTTTACCGATAGGGAAAAGTTCGGGTTTTGATTGTTTTGATGGCGTCCTGAAGCGTTTTTTGTGTGTCTTAGCTTCATTCCTTTTTTTCCTTCTAATGACTACGTTTGCAGTGTGGTGGGGTTGAACTTCGACTTCCTGGTGCTGAACATGATAAAACACTCATCTTATCTCATATACAACGCTGCCATGTATTTTAGTCCTGTGATTCAGAGGCAGTATCATGAGAAATATGGATTTAATGAGGTCAGTTCCCCTGTAACTGTTCGAATTAGGTTTTTAGCTTAATGAATACTATCACGAATGGTCGCAAACAAGGTTTTTAAACTCGAAAGTTCACATAAACTCATTTTACATGAGATGTAAACTCGTAGAGTTTATGTACGAAATATTTTAAATTTTAAAATAATTAATATTTCTATCATTTTATTGTTTGTTGACAAAAATAAGATGAATAATATGGTATTTAAATATTTGATTGATAATTTGAAGAAAGAAACATTTTTAAGAGTTAAAATATAATATATTCATCTTGTTATTGTCACATATAATAAAAAGATGTCTATTTAAAAGAAAATTAAGAAAGATAGTGAACCACTTATAAAATTATCACATAAGATATAACTACTAAGCAAACATCATTTTAAAAAAGAAGAGTAAAAATCACATGAAAAAAGTTGTCAATCATTATCTATCACTTGTCCTATTCTAAAATAAAGTGAAACATGAAATCAAACACATAAAAAAATTAATGGTTAATTATAATTATTTGAAAGCAGTGAATTATTATAAATGTATAAATGGGGGATAAATGACATATCTATTTAATCAAACACAGTGAATTATTATAATACTTTCAAATTACAATATCACAACTTTATAATTTACTTATGTATTTACGAGTCTATGAAGCTAACTCGAGAGTTTACTTGAGTTTAAAGAGTTTACCCAGTTCACTCGAGAGTTTACCCAAGTTTACTCCAAGTTAAGATTTTACTCCGAGTTAACTCGTTTGAGACTGTGAACTCGTAAGAGTTAAACTCTAGAGTTTGAAAACCTTGGTCGCAAATTTGATGTTTATAGACATTAATGGATTGTTTCTATCCTTGAATCATAAAGAAGATTAACTATGTTATCAGTCAGAAGTTCATTAGATAGTAGCCACAGAACGCATTCCTAGTTGTTATTTTCTCATTCTGATATTATTCTGCTCTATATTAATTTTTGAGAAGCATGTACATAAGTTCTTGGACACACTGTCAGTGTGACTGAAAGCAATGTATGAGAGGATCCTTTCATTAGCACATGCGAACAATACGTATGAGTTCTATTAAACGTAGCTTTCAGCTACCTTAAATCTGCTAGAGTTCAGAAATTCTCTTTTCTACATATATATAGGGTTCGCAGCAAGTATGATGACCCGAACTATGTGTCATATGAATGTATGGTGACCAACTCATAAAAGCATTTTCTGAACACAAGTTAAATAAAATAATAATAAGTAACCTACAACGCAAACATCTATGTTTAATGACGGAGTTCTTAGTGCAATATGAAAAATCCCTTGAAGTGACATCTCTTTATCTCATAATTTAAAAATCACTAATGATTCATTGCCTTTCGGAGTTTTGGTTAAAGGAATATGGGGCTCCCACCAAATGTCGTTTCGGAGAGTTCAATGCAATCGTTCAGTATACAAGGATTCAAGAGACTGCCATTTCAAGTGGATAATTTGTTTATATCATCAACTTGCTGCATACAGTTGGTTAGGGGATAAAGGCTTATCGAGACTTGTCCCCTGTTTTATCACCAATTACATCCCTTATCTCTCAAAATCATTAGGGTTAGAATTGCTATTACAAAAAAACTGTCCCGTTTTTTTGTATTTCCATGAGGAGGAGCTAGGTTTGCTTATGCCCATTTGTATCTTGTGGAGATAAATACGATTGTCTGGGAAAAAAAAATTTAACCAAAGGGGGCCCTGGTGATCATGTTCTGGCCATCTGCCAACATCACTTATGTTATCATCACATTTATATTGAATGAATCCTGTATTAGATTTCAGTTTATAAAAATTGTTGGTTTTTTGGAAAGAGAGGTGCATATATTTAATACCGAAGTTAATTGTTTTCTATGATAATCTGCCTCTGTTAAAGAAGTTTGAGTATTCTTTGTCATTAATCAAATTTCCCACTTATGATAAGTCCTACATATATTTCTAACTCTATGCCTTTTATCACGATGAGTGTCTTTCCATGAGATGTGCATAATTTTAAAATTTGCACCCCTCCCCCTCCTTTTTTTTTGTTAAAGCATCTTGAGTTGCATCCTTTGTTGTACAAACATGCATATGATGAAAATTCATTTCAGAAAATGCAAAACATGAATGACCTTCTATTATATTACCTCTAAGCAAAATTAAAATTTGATGTAACTTTCAAAATTATTCCGCATCCTTTTTTTCAAGTCAGAACTCAACATTTTAAGGTAAGCATAGAACACAAAACAGTTACAGTATCATGTCAAACTCCTGACTGTTTACTTGCTGGTTTTGGAATGATAAAATTGATGATTTGTTGACCTTCTGATTCAGTTATTAAAGATACTAAGCAAGATGGAAGTAAACTTTAATGGTTAATGCATTTTTGTTCATTTCAATTGCAGATGATACCAGTAGCTGCAAATGACGTAGCTTTCTCGGTACATGCTGTTGCATTAACAGCATTTACATTGTTCCAAGTCACAATTTATGAAGTAAGATTTCATCCGACACTAATTCATTTACTTCGCTGGTTCATCATTACTTCTTCTATGTTTATGAGGTTTTCATTTTTGCTTTTCCTTTCATCAATTTTGCAAGTACAGCGAGGAATTCAGAAGGTTTCAAGGACCTCCATTGGGATCAGTGGAATTGTCTTAATATCTGCTTTGGTCTGCGTGATCCTAGCTTGGCAAAACCAATCTTGGCTATGGCTCATCTCTTGTTTCAAGTATTTTTCTTTTTGCATCCAAAATTTGCAATCTTCAGCGTTTTACTTCTTTGTTTCTCTGCAATCAAAATAGTGTTTTGCTGTAGGAGTATATCATTCTTAGAATTCTTCCTTTTGCTTGTTTATTTCAGCACAATTCAAGTTATCATGACAGCAATAAAGTATATTCCACAGGTAAGAGATGTCTCTCTGTCAGGATTTCTTTGTGTCTTGGTTGATTCAAAATAATCATATACTTCTATGTTTCACGCAAGTTTCTGGAATAAGGTCTCATCTGTCATACATACTGAAAGACACCAAAACTTTTTGATATCGACTAGAAGGATAAAAGTATGTATCTTTACAGGTTATACTGAAGGGAAAAGTTAAGCAACATCCATGTATTAACCCGAAACAAAAAAAAAATTATTACACGTATACTGTCAATCTCCACATATTCAGGTCCTCTCTTGACAATAACAGTAATAAAATTTGATATCGTCTACAACTGATGGTTTTAACATTTTAAATACCGTAGGAAAGACTTTTTTAATTGAATGCTTGTTGTTATGTTTAAATAGCTGGACTAAGATTAAAATGTGTAAATTCAGTGAAGTAATATCCTATAAGTGAAGCCCTCAAACATAAAGCACTTTCAGTTAAAAGTATAAAGAAAAAAGGTGATGAACAAAGAGCATAATATTAAGAATGTTTCTATCTATTAAAGGACTAATTTGCATTCAAGACTATAATCAGCATAGCTTTATGACAATATTCAGAGATGCCAGGGAAGTGTCCATGAGCAATCAAGAGGCAAGAGATTAATTTTCAATGATGGGTGTCTTGGAATTCAAGAGCAAAGACTTATGGGTTCATATTTTGTAGAATGTCAGATATACAAGTGAAAAATAGAACAAAGAATAGTCTCTTGCTTTATACATGAGTCGAAAAGTTTCTGTAGAGGAGCAGTCTTCTATGAGTTGATTTTTGCCTGTGGTATTTTTTGGGTAATCTGGTTTAACTTTTAATTGCTTAAACTTTGGTCTTGGTTTTGGTTATTTGACTAGGCATTCATGAACTTTGCACGCAAAAGCACTCTGGGTTGGAGTATTGGCAATATTTTACTTGATCTAGTGGGTGGTGTGCTAAACTTTGGTCAGCTCGGGGTGCAATCTATTGACCAGCGTGCGTAATACATTTCTTTAATCGTGTTCTGCTTTCCACTTCATTTGTTACAGAACTTTCTTCTGTAATAAGCCTTATTTAAAGCATTTTTTTGCAGATACACTTGTTAACTTCTATGGAAATATTGGGAAAACGCTGCTTTCATTGGTAAGTATTACTTGTCTAGTAACTTTTCAGCCCTTTTTCATATCCGTTCTGAAAAAGCCTTTTATTCATATCTAGTTTAAGTAGATTTAGAGAGTAATGGTACATGAAAACTCTTGAATTGTCATCATTATTTTCTATTTCATCATGAAGTTCCAAAAGTTGTAGTAACCCTATTTCCATTGAGTTTTCATACAGTCCATATTAACTGCCTAAATTGTAAGTTGACGTGGATAATTGTTATTAAGATGATTATAACCTTGACTTGTGGATCTTGATTTCTTTTTTGTGTTTTGAGTTGCAAAAAAAAAAAAGAAGAAAGAAAGGGAGGGAGGGAAAAAATAATCTAGGGTTCAGCAAAGAAAAAAAGTTAGCAATCCTGTATACATCGTCATGTTATGACAGTCTCTAAAACAATAAATCATATCAACTTATCATGCCAGAGTTAATGAAAACTTGAGGTGACAACTGTTTGGAGAATATATTTGTTGTTCACAGTAGATTCTGAATTTCTTAAAAAAATTCATCGCTTTGAAATTCTTAAAAGGATTGGTAGAATTTGCTCATCTTAAGACGTAAAGTGACATTATCTCCAATTCTAGTTTCTTTATCTTTGTAGCTCACCTTATCATAAAGAATTTCTTTTTGGTTTGTTAAATTTGGTTTTCATCTTGTCTTCTTGCAGGAAGTTGTGCTTTTTGATATCTTTTTCATAATCCAGCACTACGTGCTATATCCTGCAAAGACAGATGAAACGAGAACAATTATGCAAGAGCACATAACGTCTCTTCTCAGGCCTGAAGATAAGCCTCAGTCAGCAAATGTATGAGTAGATATCAAGGGTCAAGGCTTCTAGAGACATTGTTCTGATACCACTTATCATCTCATTTCTATGCATTCGGCCTATGCGACATGAATGTATGGAACTGAAAGATAGTTATTCAGACATGTCACGAGAATCATCATACGATCGTGTCATGGGGTTTCAAATTCCGTAACGATTGTAATCATGTAATTATTGGCTTGTGAATGCTTTATCAAGGTTGCTTGATGTTGATCTGATCAAATTAAGGTGCTTTGATATTTCTCATTGTATGTGTGTCATGTTTCATGTGGTGACTATGGAAAAAGAATCTTGGTGGGATTGAAAGTGGATCACTATTCGTCTGTTTACTCATTGATGTAGGCGAATCTAAGCATGCTTGCTGTGTACTGCAACATAGTAAATCACAAAAAAAAATAGTTATATCCATTCTAAAGGTCAATAAAAATTTTAAAAAAATTTAGAAAATAAATTGAATTATCATTGATGATTTTAATTATTTTAGGCATCATGTGTGAGGGCGTCTGGATCGCTTTTCAAAGTACAATCGTAAATCCTTTATAAATATTTTTTTAATATAAATTTAAATGTGTGTCTTTATTTAAAAATGTATTATATGTGTGAAAGCAATGATATTTATTCCTACTGATGGTCTAAAATTTAAACAATTGGATTAAAATGATACCGATTCAAATGCACGTTACGATCACAATTTATATATGCAAGCTATTAATATTTTTTAATATAAATTTAAATATGTGTCCTTTATTTAGAAATGTCTTATATGTGTGAATTAATTAACCATCAATCAATGATATTTATTCATAATTTTTCAAATCTTCTAATATATATTTATATGTATAATATATATATCCGACGATCCAAAATTTAAATAATTTACATTATTGAATTAACATAATACTGATCCAAAGGCCTAAAACACGTGCATGCACGCTACAATTATGCATGCACGCTAACTTATCTCATATATATTTATATGTATAATATATATATTCGGAGTCTTGGTGAGAAGATGAGTGAGCGGGCGATCTCATCCACTGTCTTCTCACAAGGCATGACTTCAGCAGCGATAGACAGAGCAGCAGCGGTGGCGGACGGCGGCGGTAGCGTCGAGCAGCTACAGCGGAGGTATCGTCGAGCAGGGCGGCGTCGTCGAGCAACAGCGAGAGACAGAGCAGCAGCGGCGGCGACGACAGCGTCGGGCAGGGCGGCAGTGTGTCGAGCAGCAACGGGAGAGAGCAGCAGCGGCGAACCATTTTTCTGAAGTAATGAACCTATATATATATATATATATATATATTATGGACTACAATATGATATTTTTTATTATAAATCTTTAAAAATAATAGTCACATTACATTAGATATTAAAGAAATACAATATTCTATTAAAATATAAGATAAATCAGTTTAGTTGACAAATAGAATTCAATTTCATTAGAGATTAAACTCTCGAGATAGTATTGAATGATGCGAGCGAGCAAGAAAAGAGGTAAACATGTAAAATTTAGTCCATGTTCTTTATTTTTTTTTTAATTTTTTTTCTTATTAATTTTGATTGGTAAAATTAATTGTCGAAATTATATTTCAGAGTTGAGGAAAGCCACTACTGAAATTAATATTTGAAATCGTCAATTTAAACTCAAATATCAAATTAACGAGATGATATTAAAAAAGTTTATTCTAATAAAAACTATGAGTGTATGGTAGAATATAATAATTCTGAAAAAGGATAAGGGGCTACCTGCAATATTTCCAAATCAGGTGAGAAAACAAAATTAAAAATAAGTGCGGAATCGATGGAAACGAGGAGGTCGTGAGGGAAATTTAGGAGCGCTCACGGCCACACACCTTGTTCTCTCCGCCCTCTCCCACTACGGAACAACCACCAACGAGCGCCCATCAACTGCTCGACCAAAGTCCTCACTTCATAAATTCCAACGCTCATCTCACTCGCCCAGATCCCTCTCTCTGTCCTCCCTGTTTCGCCTGCCTCCATCTCGATATCCTCGCCATGGCATCGGCATCCGCAGCGGCGCTGCAGGCGGCGTCACTCCTTTCCTCATCCGCCAACTCCAACTTCGAGCTCTCCCGCGGCGCCGCGCCCGTCTTCCTCCGACGATCTTCCCGGGGTTTGTCTCTAAGATCTCTTCATTTCTGAGAATTCCACGCTCATGTGTGCTGCATTCTTGGTCGCTGATTTCGACGCGTTGTGCAATTTTCAGGAAAAAATGGAGACTTTTGTGTTGTCAGATCTGGTGCACTGAGCTCGAACGGTCAGAGCGCTCGCGGCGTGAAGCTTATCACTAACGCAGTTGCGGTTAAGTATCCAAACCAAGCATGATGTGAAATTTGAAACTTAGGATTCTATCTTGCTTGTGGTGTCAAATGACTTTTATCTTTTGAAGCAAGTCTGTTTACATAATTATACGGTGCATTGCCAATTTAGTTTTGAAGATTTGTTTCTTAACTATTTGATTATCATAATTATGCTGAATCTTTCGTCTGTAAAATTCCTTGTTTTCAGACAAAGGCAGATGAAGCTGCAAGTTCTGTGGCCTCCAAGCCCGGGTATTCTTTCTCTATACTGTGACAATAAGTTGAAACTCTTTTTATTTTGCCTATTACTTTGTGAGAATTAGGAGAATTCTAGTGGTTGTGCATGTAGGTTTCAAATTTGAGTTAAGGTACTGACTAAATTGAGACATGGTTTCACATTTGGAATGATCTGTGATTGGTATGATACTTTTATGCGGGTCTATGATCCAGAGCCATTGGGTGATTGTGCAAATATGAGGGGGCTCTTGCAACGGGCTTAGAGTGCCCATTTCTTAATTTATAATACCTCTTAGTTACTGGGACAATAATTGGTGGATGGGTTCTGCCCGAAGTGGGAAGGAAGGTGAAATGAAGTTATAATCACTTAATTAACCTGATCGTCATGAGCTGAAAAAATCTTAGCACACTCTTGATATGTGGAAATACATTCGAGAATGTGGAGGGTCAGTGATTGGGTTATAATGGGAGCTCGACATAAGGAGCTGCTGCAGCTGGAGCCCTTGAGCAGTAGCCAAACACAAAAAGGAGCTTTGTTTACTCAATTTCCTTTCTGATTTCTTCACTAAGAAATTTCTTGTCCACTTTTTGAGTGATGTTATCTCTTTTGGTCTAAAACTAATCTTTACGAGGGCATAAGAGCATTTCTTAGCTTGATCCAGCATTGCGTCTGGGTTTCCTTTTCCATTTTTAGTTTGTTTAGATTGCACTCTATTCTTCAGTTCTTAGAATATGCTGGACTTTGTTGATCTTATTCAAATATATGCATTGAGCTAAAAGTTATGGGGTCCATCTACCATTATTCTTTTGACACACGCTTTACTGATGCATAACCTTGATGGCCCAACTTTGGGGGCATATCTGGATTCTAGTATATGCCCAGAGTTTTTGTAGATTCTGGCGTTACTCATTGCTCATTTATTTATGTAATAGATAATGTTATTTATCACTCATAAAATTATCTCTGTTTCTCATTTATGTTTGATTAAACCTTCTTTATTCTAATCCTTTGTCCCTGTTGTTAACCTTAGGCATGAGCTTTTGTTATTTGAGGCTCTAAAGGAAGGTCTAGAAGAAGAAATGGACCGGGATCCTCGTGTATGTGTGATGGGTGAAGATGTTGGCCATTATGGGGGATCATACAAGGTGACAAAAGGCTTGGCTACAAAATTTGGAGATCTTAGAGTTCTTGATACTCCAATTGCTGAGAACTCCTTCACAGGCATGGGTATTGGTGCTGCAATGACAGGATTGAGGCCTGTTGTTGAAGGTATGAACATGGGTTTCCTCTTGTTGGCCTTCAATCAGATATCAAACAATTGTGGTATGCTTCACTACACTTCGGGTGGTCAGTTTAAAATTCCTATTGTAATCCGAGGCCCTGGAGGTGTTGGGCGGCAACTCGGGGCAGAACACTCACAGCGCTTGGAATCATACTTCCAGTCCATTCCTGGTCTCCAAATGGTTGCCTGCTCAACACCTTACAATGCTAAGGGACTCATGAAGGCTGCCATACGGAGTGAGAACCCTGTGGTGCTATTTGAGCATGTTCTGCTGTATAATCTCAAGGAGAGGATCCCTGACGAAGAGTATGTGCTCTGTTTGGAGGAGGCGGAGATGGTGCGACCTGGGAAAGATGTTACAATCCTCACATACTCACGCATGAGGTACCATGTGATGCAGGCAGCCAAGACACTGGTGAACAAAGGTTATGATCCTGAAGTCATTGATATTAGGTCGTTGAAGCCTTTTGATCTTCATACTATTGGCAATTCTGTTAAGAAAACCCACCGTGTGCTCATTGTGGAGGAGTGCATGCGCACCGGAGGAATAGGTGCCAGCCTTCAGTCGGCCATAATAGAGAATTTCTGGGACTACTTGGATGCAAAAATTGTTTGCTTATCCTCACAGGATGTGCCTACCCCATATGCTGGGACTTTGGAGGAATGGACGGTGGTACAGCCAGCTCAAATTGTGGCTGCTGTGGAGCAGTTGTGCCAGTAGAAGTCAGGCTCTGATAATTGTGCCAGTAGGAAGTCGCATTGTGTTCTGCGTAGCATTATTTCACTTTATATTTTTCTCATTGGCTAATTTTCAATTGGTACTCTTAAGTTTTATAGTGGCTATTGAGGACTTTGATGTCTTTGCCATAATTATAAACTTTTATGGACCGGAATGAGTTCCAACATGTTTGGTGCTCATGTTGATAGACAATTTCTTCGCTCGTGATTCAGTGGATCTCCTAAAATGTATTTTTGTGCTCATAAAATTCGGATTCTTCATCTTCTCTATGTGCGCATGTTCTTGGCATTTTTGTATGAGATACAGGATTTTGCATCTTTCCGTGCAATATTTCCTTTCTTTTTTTCTCTATATTCTTTTAATGCATGGGATAAATGAAGAGATGAAGAATGCAGTATCCATGTAATGCAGTAACTCATGTTGATAGACAATTTCTTCGCTCGTGATTCAGTGGATGTTCTAAAATGTATTTTTGGTGCTCCTGAAAAGGATATTTTTCTCAGATATTTCAATTGGGCAAATTCATTCAAATAAATTTCACTTTCATTTGTTCCTTTTGACGAACACTCAAAAATCCACTTGAAATAGCCAATTGGATGGATTTCGAACTCTCCCGGATCAATTTCTTTTTTTTTTTTTTGAAATGTTTCACGGTCTCAAATCAAACCAAAAAATTATCAATTTCACATCTTGTGCATGTTCTTGGTATTTTTGTATGAGATAGAGGATTTTGCATCTTTTCCGTGCAATGTTTTCTTTCTTTTTTTTTTTTTTGTAGGGCATGTTTGATTGGAGGTGAAAACAGATAAAGAAGAGAAAGAAAAATGAGGTTAAATTTGAAGAAGGAAAATAGAAGAAAATATTTTCATGAAAAGTAAAGAAAAAAATATTTAAAATATAATTTTTAAATATAATCATATAAAAATATAATTTAGGATATGATCTAAATATTTTTTTTTCCTTTTCATTTTTTTTAGTTTCTCTTTTTCTTCGTTATTTTTCATTTTCATTACTAATTGTTGAACCAAATAGACAAGTGCATGAGATAAACGAAGAGATGAAGAATGCAGTATCCATCTAATATATTTCTTTGGCTTCCCGAGGCTTTCATATGCGCCTTACTTTTCTTTATGGTACTATACTATTATGCTTCATAATGAAGAAATATGTGGATATTGTTGAGATAAATATCTTCAGACACTTGAAAATTTTCTGAACCAGCGCCTCTTAGAACATGGGGAACAGATCAACCACTTCAACCCCTCAAAAAATTTCTAAGGCCAGGCGCATGGCATGGATGGCATGAACATTAGCTAGCTCTAATTTCTAAGAAAGAAATAGGCGTCGTCATTTGAATTTGTTTCTAGCCAAGGTTACAGAAGAACTGATGCATTTGTTGCTCTTTCCTTTAGTATGCTGTGAGCTGCTACTGATCTTTGCAAAGGATTGTTTAAAAGATGATAATAGCTTCTGGTCCGATGTCTTGTTGGTTCTTGCGACGTCCGCCGATTGAGGCTTCAACTTTGTGGCCTAATGAAAATAAGTGATCAATATCAACTAAAACAGAATGTAACCAAATCAAAATAATTCATATAATGCTGTCAAGAAAACATAATCTCTGTTCACTAGGACTCAGGCTTTGCTATTTTATAAGACATTTCTGAGTTTTTTTTCATCCTAAATACAAAGGACAAACTTTACTAATCATATAAAAATCATTTCATGGTACCATTTCAAGTAATTCATTTTCATCCCCATGAAACCTAGACACATGAAAGGACCCAATAAAAATTAAATTTCTTTGTTGACATTTGAAAAACTTTTGCAAGACGAAGATACCTTTGTTCCATTGCTTGTGTGATCAATGCTTTTGTAAAACGCAGGTAATGGTCTGGCTTTGAAGCAAAAGCTTTCACGTAATCTTTTTTGTTCACTTTCATCAGGTTTCTGCCAAAAAATTAGGTGTTAGATCATAAGTACCAGAAGAGAGTTCAAGAAATTTAACTGGATGTAAATTGCATGAAGAAATCTACCGAATGCATATACATGAAAATAAATAACAAGCTTACTATTTTGGAGTTAATTTCCTACAGAAGAAAAAAAAGAGAGAGAACAAACCTTTGGTGCATCATCATGCAATTTTCTTCTTTCATTTAAATCAAGTGTGTGCTTAGAATTACTTAATATCTACAAAGAAATAAGAAACAGAAATCAGGAACTAAGATGAAATGCTCAAAATATGCTTAGTCTATCATGTTGCAAAAACGCCATACCTTCTCTTTTTTCTCTGTCCTTGCATGACTTCTATTTACCACAGAAGATGCTGCAACCTCAATTGCATCTTTGCATCCTTTGATAGGAGTACACTTTGAATATCTGGAATATGAAAAAAAATGTTGATTAGCCAACCATCTTCTTATGTGTCACTTGTTCTATTACTTGGTTAGCAATTTCAACCCTCTTGTTTAGATTTGTTAGTCATAAATCATAACAACAAAAGACTGCAACGGGTATCCATCAAGTGGGCCAAATAGCATACAACATACCTCTTCTTTTGTGATTGGGAAGCAACCGAATCATGTTTAGGAATTCCTCTACCAGAGGCCTGAAAAGTTTGGCAAAATGCTATTAGCAAAAGTATGAGCATAAAACAGAACAGATTAAGGTCTGGGAGCTCTCTTACTGGTGTCTTTGCATGATTCTGATGGTCATTGGGAAATTCTGACTCCTCCACTGTAACCTTTGCTTTCCCAGTTCTATCAGTAGTAGGTGAACACTTAGCTTTCACTGGAGTACTCAAGCCTTTCTTGATTTCAGGGAGATTAACTGACATATTGAATGAGCTGGGAGCTTGATTTTTCTTGCTATTTGAGCATGCTACAGACTTTTTATTGCTGCTCAGGTTGCAACTAGTTTCTTTCACACGGCCGAAGGACGACTCCAGTGGCAATGGAGAAGCTGGAAATTTCGAAGGTTGAGAAGAAGACAACCTGGATCTTTTATGAAGAGGTGATTGTTTCGGGGTAGGAAGTTTTTGTTTGGGTGCAACTGCTTCTGGAGTCCTGTGGTTGTTGATGCAACTTTCCTGCAAGAACCAATCCATTCACAATAGTTAAGTAGTTATCATCAGTCCACTGAAACTAAAACCCCTAAAACTTCTAGTGGTCGAATCAAATACCTTGAGAGGTTTCTTCTCGCTTACTCTCAACACCGGAAGCTTGAATTCAGACACATTGTTCTGGTTTTCGTGATCATCACCAATAGTTGGCAATTCAGATTGTGAAGAGGATGCTGCCATTCCAGTGTGATCTTGCTCCATTACATCCGGTTTTACGGACTTCCTTATTCCTGTCTGGGAGTTTTCTTCAGAAGAATTCGAACCAATGGCAGCAGTAGAAGCAATCTGGTTGGCTTCTCCGACGTTGCTGGTAATGATCCCATTACTCCAGTTGCAAGATTGTACAACTGGATCAGAAACCTGAGCATGGCTTCTGAATCCATTATCTATTTCAGCTTCAGAAGCATCATGGACGGAACCATTTGCTTGCTCGAGCGCCGCGGCCGATCTTTTAGCGGCAGCTCTCTTGTAGCGGGCTTCAAAGAAGGCCTTCTTCTGAGCAACACCACCCGGCACAGAGTACTTCTGGACATCCTCCAGGTATCTGTTCTGCGAGAAAGACGACCACTTTCCCCAATCCAAAGATTCCGACAAGAACCGCCCGAAAGATACGGATCCGCCCAAGGCCGATGAGAACCTGCTCCCCTGTGGACATCAACACCTCCATCTATGCATGAATTTTGAAGAGAAGAACAAGAACAATGCGCTCAAGGGGAAATCAACGCAGCCCGAACTCATTAACAGTCATATAAAACCAAACGAGAAAAAAGTAAAAGACGCTCGAAGTAGTAAAGGCATCAGATGGCGTTGCAGACCTGTGAATCCTCCACCATGGAGGAGGAACAAGAAGCTTCTCCCATTTTCCGCAGTAGAGTCGTCTGATCGAATGCTGAATTCTTCGAGTTTACAATGGATCGTGGATCCTAAAAATCTCAGCCGAATTGTACTGACAGAAACAGTAACACAGCAGAGGAACACTGGTCCAAATTTTTTTTTACAGGAGAGAGAGAGAGAGAGAGAGAGAGAGAGAGAGAGAGAGAGAGAGAGAGAGAGAGGTGGGAGGTGATTTGAATTTGAAATGGTGGAGAGTACCGTTGCAGCGTGATGGCCCACAAGAGCCATTTTTGGTGGTTTCATGATGGTGGGCAAAGTAAAGTTAGGCATCCACCCACGCAGCCGCCTCTACTAATCATGTCTTCTTTTGGTGGTGGACTAAGTCCATTTGCACATTTTGAGTTAGGGTTTTGTTCGGATAAAAAAATATTTTTATATAGGTTAGTTCATAATATATCTTATTTAGTAGAAAAAAATGAAATCATCTTACTTACTTTTTCAATCGTATAATATTAAATTTATGATAAATAAATTTAGAAGATAAAAAAAGTTTAGAAGCGAGAAAATTTAATATCCAGATTAATAGTATAATATTTTCTACTTAACTAAGAAGCACATTCATTTAATTTTATTTAATATATCGTGTTCTTGACCATTTCAATTTTTTGCTATTTTTCTGTCATATTTTATCTTTATTTTTTATTAGCCATTGAAATTTTACCCTTCACATAACAACTTTTAAAAAAGATCTTGCTTAGTCAAATCTTTATTTTTTAAGAAAAAACTCAAATATTATACTCTATTATAGCTATTGCTATACAAAAGTAATTAAAAAAACATTTACCAAGCATTCGCCTATGAAAAAGCAAGTTGCTTTTTTCAACAAAGTAGCCCAAGAATAGCTCCCAAGACGCACTTAAAATTAATAATCATTTTTTAAATCTTCTTCGAATAATCGTAAAATTTTATTTTTAATCATGAAACAAATTTAAAATTTTTCTAATAGTTTGATTTTCCAGTTTTTATAGTTTTTCTATTTATGAAATGATCATTTGTTCCTTTCAATTAACAAAAAAACTTTCTCCTTCGCACCAGATGAACTTGCCACATGAGCTCGGCAAGAGACGTTATCTATTTTTTTAAAATTATTGAAGACAAAAGTGATATTTAATAAATAAATAAAATTAAAAATAATAATAAATTTGACGGAAAAGAATGAATGGATTAATGTGATCGATCAATATAAATTTAAGATTGATTCTGTTTGGTTTTATAGTTCAAAATTATATATAAATCTAGGCGATAGTTTTAGGGAGATTTAAAATACTTTTAAATTCAATCCAAAAGCTCAATTGCTAAGATGTTTATCATTGATGCTCCCACATCTAACTTGTGTCTAATAACTAACGTGGAAAAATAATGGATCACCCCTCTTCTCTATGGGCAGCCTTTATTTGCCTCATCCAACTTAGGGAAGGAAACTTGTCAATAAGCGTGAACAATTCTTGCTCGATGAGGAGTGACTTCTTATTTTTTTAGGTACTCACTTTTTGGTGTCCAATGCTATTAGCACATGATTAATAAGAAGTCGAGATAAAAAGCAAAACGGTATTTCTTTGACTAAATGCAAGTTTATTCTTTATTGGGATAATTCCTTATACTATCACTTTTTCTCCTATCTTGTATTTAAACATTTTCAATCATCCTCCAAATCTTTCATATTTTTTAGATAAAGTTCTTTCAATCTATTTTAACACTAACAATTAAAATGAAATGGACTCCATATATGCCATCAAAATTAGTTACCATCATATATTGTTTTTGGATTTTCAGCTTTTTTTATATGAACATTGATGACCAAAAGATCAATGGACCCTTAGTAATTGAAAGATCAAAAGCTCAATTAAACCTTATTGACTTAGTAAAAAGAATTAACTCAAAAAATTGAGTATCCTTCTTGGGTAATTAATAAAGAAAACAATTTCCATGTACTCGTTTCTTTTTTTGTTACATTTTTGGAAATTCTTTCGGTGCAATCAGCAATGATTAAAGCTTGTCGAGTTCATCAAGAGAGATATCATCAAACAGTATCCAGATTTACATAATTAAAGTTTACAATTGCAGGGACTTTGTTTCTGGAAAAGATGCAAAGAGACCAAAAGAAAAATATTGGATGAAAGAAAGAGGCAACAATGACATAGACCATTTAACGATCTACATATAGCAGGAAAATAAGGTTTACAGCCTCATCAGACTGATGAAAGGTTATGCATACAAAATATGGAAAAAGAGGAACCACTGGACACCAGTGAGGTTCTATTCATAGATAAAAAAAAACCATAGATTAAAAAAAGACTACTGGACAAGGTTAAGGATTTCTTTGGTGGTGTTGTCGGAAATGCGAAAGAGTCGTTTGGAAAGCTTACATCTTTAGGCTATTTGATAGAGGAAGAATCAGAAACAAAACCTAAGTATTAGCAATCAAATTGTATGAGCTTCCCTTGATTGATTCTAGTTTTTATCTTCAATTTAGTTAGAAAGAAATAAGTGAAAAAGTTGAAGAGCAGCATTTTCTTACCTAATGAAGTAGTTTGTGTGAGCTGAAGGTCGTTAGAGTTTGTTTCCTTACACTTTGGCAGGTGTTCAGGTACAAAGAAAAATATATTTTTATGGCTTCTAATATTAGTTGAGTAGACATTTTGGTTCCTCTTTTTCCATATTTTGTATGCATAACCTTTCATCAGTCTGATGAGACTGTAAACCTTATTTTCCTGCTATACGTAGATTGTTAAATGGTTTATGTCATTGTTGCCTCTTTCTTTCCTCCAATATTTTTCTTTTGGTCTCTTTGCATCTTTTCCAGAAACAAAGTCCCGGCAGTTGTAAACTGTAATCCAATGTTCAGGCGGGTGCGACAAAGATAAATTCTGGTTAAATTAGGGACCCCGGAGCTCGAACTCGACTCTCGGTCCCTAAATTCAAGGTACAAACTCGTTAACAATATGTGTCAACCAACTTGATTTATTCAGTACAATCTTTAGCTATTCCTGAGTAGTACTCAGGCAGATGAAAAGGAGACATAATTGTAATACAAGACACCTTAACCTTAAAACAATTAAAAAAGAACAACTCTAAGTAAAGAAGGAACAAAAAAAAATAATATCTACAGATTACTTAAACAGAAACTGGTTCAGAACATCTTTTCCTTAATAGATATCCAAATGGATGTTAGTTCCATCTAACATAAGAAACATAGTTGATTTTGCTATATCTGATGGAATGTTTAGCTTCATTTCCACGGAGCCATAATTGGTTGCTTAATGTAGCTACAAGAAGGTTTTTCTACTTATATCATTAGATAAAGAAATTATAGAGTAATAGCTGATTCTTTTTTCTGTTTGCATATAAAGTTGAAATGTGAAAGAATGTAGTAAAATATGAAAACTAAAATAAACGTAGGTGAGGTAACTGGATATTCTAGACTGACTGAATATTCGGAACCTAGGTCTGATAGAATCTAAATACTGCCAAAGACGAGCAACTGATATAATTGAACCAACTTAATTAATTAATAAAACTATAGGAGAGACTGAAAGAACATTATTAAAAAGTTTAATATAATAGGCTTTGGATGTGGAGTAGGAAACCGGAAAAGAGAAAAACTTAACAAAGCTGCTCTCACATTGCTGTTTTCCTGTTAGGGCAAATGTAGTCAACATTGTGTCCAGTTATACCACACAGAAGCACCGACACTATATAAGCTTCAATTTATAGAAAATTGAGAGCATTACAACAAGCTTGTAACCATATCTAAATGAAGTGGCAGTCTGCAAGATGCGGTATTGCTTGAAAGTTGTCTTTTGTTTTTCCTTCTCATCCTGCTTTGTAGAAACAAGGTTAGCTGTAGTCGAAGCTCAAACTTCAAGCATAAATTGTAAAACCCTTTTCGGTTCTTGTTATCAAAAAGTCAATTGATCTTCATCAGTGGTCTTTGTGTTTACAAAACCCGTGCAGTTCTTTGCTTTTGTAAGATTAGATTAATCTATGATACATGTTGTGGAAAGTTTATACATCAACTCACCTATTTAGTGCATAAGATGATATGTGATGCAGAGCACTGTTACATTGATTACTGTTACATTGGTATATTAGCTTATCACGGGAGTAGATATTTTAGAGGATAAGAGGGTAGTTATGTAATATTAGTATTGATTAGTACTATAAATAGCTGTAAAAGGTGTAAGAATCTGTATTGGGTATCATCAAAAAATTAAAAGGGATTTTTGAGTTCTTCCCCCAATTCTGGTGTTGTTCTATGAATGTTGGAAGCTGCATTGTTCTTCAAATCTATTTTTATTCATACTTCAACATGGTATCAGAGCTGAGTTGCTGACTGGTCAGAATACTCTCTCTGTTCTAAAATCCCCTCAAGTTCTGATTTGAGTTTTCTGGATTCAATCCATTTCT
>LTAE01001763.1:34961-50957 GCA_001647135.1 Pontederia paniculata | reverse complement strand
CGGGGAAGATGGGCGGGGCCTGAGGCGGAGAGTGATCGGAGGATGAGGAAGAGGAGGGACTGGGAGATGCAGGGGACGACGTTGGAAGGGTAATAAGAAAGGGCGTCCAGGTGCGACAGCGCGGCGACGGGGTCCCGGCGGGCGGAGGCTTCGAGTAGGCGGAGGAGGCGGCGCGGCTCGTCGCCGTCGCTTGTCTTCCCTTCCTCCGGTTCGCTCATGCCGAAAGCCGTCAACCTGCGGCTGTTTCTATTGTGGCGCTCTTATATGTACGCACCCAAAACTTTCGAACGTGCGTACGAAAGTGAATACATATGTATAATTTTATTATACGGCAGTAAAATTATTAATGCCCCATTTATTTTCCAATTTTGATTTGTTTATATAATAAATTCATGAGTCCTATAATAAAATAAATTATCATTAAAATCAAATTACTCTAAACATCGCACGAATGCTAGAGAGATAAATCAATCAAAATAAAGAAGATCTCGTTAAAATTGAAATATTAAGATATATAAAAAATTATACAAAATATTAGTGTCTAGATAAAATTATTAGTGTTCTTTTATGTAACGAATATATATTAGGTGAGAATTTAAAATAAAAAACAAGTTTCATTGTGGATGATATTTTTTTTGTTATAAAAATATATAATAATTCGATATATTTTATGTTCGTATAGGCATTCCTAAACACATTTATTAGTTAGAATTCAAATAAAAAGATATATTTTGTCTTTTGTTTCATTTTTTAAAAAAGTATAATTTTAAAATAAAAAATTATATTTAAATTTTTTTCTAGAGTTATAAAATGTATCTTTATTTTTCAACTATGTCTTTCCCTAATATATAAATATATATATATATGAAAAAAAGAATGTTTAATACACTTATACATAAAATATCAATATTTTTTATTATTGTAAACCGTGTTCATATCTTTTTGAATGGTAAATATCGTAATTTTCTTATATATATATGGATGTACAACAAGGATTTTTTTTTCTTATATATTCATGTATATATAAAATAAATTCATGAGTCATGTAGCAAGATAATTAGCATTAAAATCAAATATTTTCTTTTTTTGTGAAAACAGATAAATATTTATAACAATTCAAATAATTGATTAATTAAACCCAAAGATGAAGAGCACATAACATACAATTTTAGAAGCATCATTTTTCCTCAAAGGAATGAGTCAAGACGTATAAAAAAAGCATTTTAAATGTTGAATTCAGTAGTGATATGTGATTCAAGACGAAAGCATGATTATCTAAAGTGAACGAACCTTCGGTCATTAACTCATGAATTAAAAATGAAAATTAAATTCGAACTTGAAAATAAAATTATTTTTCCAAATGAAGCAAAGAAATTTTAATTTTATTGATTGGCTTATTTGTTGAATGCATTACATATGATCTTCTTTATAGAGTTTAAAAAATTTATACAAGTCTAGCTCAAATAGGATAATAAACACAAGTTAAGTTAGATTATAAATTAATAAACTCCATCCAAGTTATCCTAAAAAACCTAGAAAAAAAATAAAATAACATGATCATCTTTGAAGTTGTCTAGGGTCAAAGCAACATTGGTTGTGAAGTTTGTAAAGATGAGTACTTTTTAATTAATATTTTTCTTGAATGATACATTCAACTACCGATGTCACAACGTTCAATCTTTTGAACACCTCATCGATTTATCTCTCTTGATAGACTTTCCTGACGACGACAAAAAATCGTTACTCTAATATCACTTGAAATAAGATAGTCGCATAAAATTTGAAACAGACGAACCTTTAATCAAAGATTCGTGAGTTTAAACAATAAACACTATATTCAAACTTTAGATACACTCATAAGAGATGATTTTTTATTTCAAAAATAACAAAAAAAGAGTTAATTTTATTAATTAAATTATGTGTTGAATGCATTATAAAACTAATACATAAGGATCTTATTTATAAACTTCAAAAGACCTAAGTAAGTCTAATTCAAATATGCATGGTAAATACATTCAAAAATAGAAAATCTAGACCTAATTTAAGTAAAACTAACACTCAATTAAAGTAATATTAGAAAATTTAAAAAAGAAAATAAACCAATTTTAAAACTAAATGAAATTATATATTTAGTCCTAGTTATAATATCAATCCGCTTGATATGAATTCTTACTTTTATTAGGAATTTTCATCTGTAAACATTGAAAAATTAAATTCAAGTTTAGCAATCTATAATTCAAAATCTAATATTAATCCCACAAAATATTAATGCATAATAAAAGAATAAATAATACTACAATGATATACTCTAACAAACAATACTTATAACCAATATATTTGTTTATTTTAATCATTATTATACTTATCATAATCACATATTAATAAAAAGAAGCAAATCTAATCCTACCTCAATTAAATAGGACCAAATATTTTGTTTCGAAGCCAACTCATCAAACTTCTTAAAATGACGTTTACCTTTTTAGGGTGCGGGGTAGAGTTTTTTTAAGGTGAAAAAATATCATAGGTTACTCCCATGTATTATTTGGTTACGAAATAGTGGTGAAGGAATAAGAGTTATATAAAATATAACATTTTTTGTTGTGGGCAAATTTTTTTGTGTGTATTTTACGGGATATGATATTTTTGTGTATGTTGATATTGACATGTTTAATTTCAAATGAGTTAAAAAATATAATAAAATATTATATAATAAAAAGTTAAGTACATTTTAGTAATAAATATTATAATCATGTTAAAAAATTAATAATTTTTTGCTTCAACTATCATTTACCCGTATTTATTATTTATTATTTATTATATTATTTAATGGATAAAAAATGTCCAAATAATCTTAATTACATTATTAATTTACTACACATGATTCTTAGTAACATTCTTTTATTTTTTTATAATGTATAAATAATAATAATTACGATAATAGTAATGAAGTAATCATTACAATAATTTTTTGTATATATATAATATAATAAATTATTATATTACTTTTTATATACACTATCAATGTAAAATTTAATACATGATTAATCATAATTAATTAAAACTTGATAATTGTGGTAAATGATAAATAATAATACAACAATTATTGATTTAGAAAAGCAATGAAAAATAGTTAACATAAATAAAATAAAAAATGTGGAATATTATGTATTCCACAAATGTGTGAGAGTATAGTATTCAATTTTGTCGAATAATTAGAATAAGATATGCTGATAATTTTTAGGATGAGTATTCTCTTCGATATCTTTGAACCAAACAAGGTGTGAAGTTGGATATTTCATTCGTGATATATCATTTTTTATTTCTATATAAAATATATTTATTAATTTTAAATATCATATTTCACACTTAATTTATAAAAAAATATGTATAGTTATCCATAGAATAATTTTTATTTCTTTGTTTTAAATGTTTTTTCCCTTATTTTGTGAAATGATTATATTTTTTAAATAATAGAAAATTAATTAATGATTATGTTACAAAAAAAAATATCTATTACGTATAAGAATGTGAATTATATATTTATTTCATTTGTATACTTACTAAAAAAATACCACACATTGATTGTAATACCCAAAATTTTATTAAATTAAAAATTTTAAAATAAATTTTATTAGTTGAACTTTAAGCTGGATTAGATCATAGAGTTATATTTCGGTTTAAACATTGAAAAAGCCTAGGAAATCCTGAATAGACACTAGGGTAGAGGAAAAAACTCTTTTAATGATTATTTCTCTCCTGAGCTCTAGCCATGAGACATTTTTTTCTCTTCCTCTCTTTTTCTTCTTCTTCTCCACCAGGTACAAAAGTAAGAATCAAGGTAGACACTTTTATCTGGCATAATTTGTTCTCCACTCTCATCTCATCTAAATTTGTCTCAAATCCTTAGGAGAGCGTGAAGAAGAACCTTTGCATAAAGATCAAGGAATTGAAGACGAGAATTAAAAGCGAAAGACCAACGAGGAGAAAACCCTACATACTAGGTATGTACATAGGAGGATCCATCTAGATAGAGTTTTCTTAATAGATTAATTGCATGATAGGTTGTATGTTAAATGATGATAGTCATGTCTTTGAATCTATATTTAGTTTTAGCATTATTATATCAAATTGGACAGAAATATGAGATAATAATTCATGCCCCCAACAATGAAAATTTACGTTGTATTACCCTGAGATATTAATGTTTTTCGGTGCTAAATGATATGAAACTCATGTTTTAAAAGAACACAAAAAGGAACGAGAAGAAAGGGGATCGAATTGAACTGGGTGCATAGTCACGATCATGAAAGTCTCACTTGAGCCCGGTTAGAGTCGTGAACAGAACCCTCACAAGTCGTGAAGCTTGAATAAGGAGAACATGCTTCGATCACGACATGTCACGAGTCGTGATATCATAACACAAATAACTCACAGACGGGGCACGACCGTGAAGTAGATGTAGGACGTTGTGAAGCAACTTCACGAGTCGTGAAGAGATTCGAAAAATGTCATGCTTACAGTCACGACCATGAGAACTTCGGTCATGGACCGTGAAGGTTGGAGTATAATATCGCGTGTTCGGTCAAAGTCGTGAAGGATTGTATCACGGATCATGATCTCGTATATCACGATTGTGATGAATAACTAGTATATTTTTTATATTTTATTGTTTTAATTACCGACGAAGGACATTGTAGGCATTTTCTCTAAACATTAAGAATCAATATGTGGACAAAATAAGGGTCAATCATTCTTACTAAAATAACAATGAGATCATCATGCATTGAATGTTTAAAAGCGACATTGTTGTAATGATGATGGCCTAGCAGAATAGTTGATATCCAATTCTTATTGCTTGATTTTTTTTGTTTTACAATGAAAGAATTTATCGAGCATCCTCTTCGATCGTTGCTTGTGCAATCCCGTTGACCTATTGACGAGACTTATAAAGACGTATGAGCAAATTCAAAGCCAAGACAAAGGAATCTTTAAAGTCACTAATGAGTTAAGTCAAACATAACAAAATAATCACATTTGGTCTAATCATTGCATTGTTTATGTTGCATTAGATGTTTAAGAAAAGGATGATGAAAAAGTATGAATGTCATGAATGATGATGTTAAGTACGAATGTAATGAATGATAATGCAAAATATGAAAGTGATGAATGACTAGGTTACTCCTCTTGCAAAGAAAATAAAGATGAAGCATGAAAAAAAAGTAAAAAAAAAAAGATGATGATGATTCATGATAAGAGAATAATTGATGTTCGACTAATTTTATGTTGTAGTCATAACTTATTCTCATGATTTCTATTTTATCATGAAAAATACACATATTGTTACCTTACATATTGGGTTTTATACCTTCATAGCTTACGGAAGAATGATTTCCCCTGCTTTTGATCATGCATATCAGTGATTTGAGGTGTGATGATGGCGGGTGGTGCATGCGACGATAGATTTTTCGTGATGATACTGCTTGCACATGAGCGATGGTCTTTAGTCATAATGTCTCTTATTTAGTTATTTTTATAGAGTTATAATAGTTTGAGATATTTCTTTTTTTATATAAGACTTTTGCATCTTATTTTATGAAAGATGGATCTCAAAGTTTTATTTTCTTCACATTCTATTGACTAGTCAAAATATCCATTTTAAAATATAAGATATGTATGATGTATTGTAGTGTTGCATTGATAGAGCAAACTCACCAAAATAACGTGAAACTTACCCACTAAAAATGTTTTTTTATATGCGACATTGTTTGTACCAGTGGCCTCCTTTAAGTAAGTAGTAGTTAAAGTTGTAGGATTCCGCTTTTGGCTTGTAAGAAAGAAAAGGGAGAACCAACAACGTTAAATGTCAAGACATCGGTTCTTGTTACTTATCAAAAAATGAAAAAAATATGGATGGAGCTATAAACTAAAAATTATGTAGACAAAGCAAGAAGAACATGATATATATATATATTATATATATATATATATTTATATTACACAGGGGCGGAGCCAGGTGGGTTCCTGTGGGTGCAAGTGCACCCACTGGAATTATGGCTATATAATATATAGTGAGAATAATAACATATGTTATGGCTTTAGCACATTGGATATAGTGTTTAACAAGCTCACCTGGGAGCAGGGTTTGAACCTCTTATTGTTAATGTTTTTGTTATTTTTTTTGTCTATTTTATCTTTTTCCATTCTAAGCTTGCTAACATAGCATCAACAATTTTATCATGCCATTGTCTAAAATAATATTCATATATATAATTATTTTTTAAGAAAGTTTAATATATTAAAATTTAATGATAGACTTTAATACTATGATATTTTTAATTATATTTCTCTTTTCAGCTCATATAAATTTTATTATAATTTCATCGTATTTCTATTTCTAATATAAGTACAAATAAAATTAATTTTCAAATAAATTATTATCACTTTTAATCTAAAATACTAATATATGTTATATTTATATTATTTTGTCAAATATTATAAGGGATTAGTGAACAAATTTGGATTAAAATAGAGAGAAATCTTGCTTATAGATTGTTTTATTCCTTTTCATTGAAATCTCATTATTATAATTTTTAAAGGTTCGTGTGAATGATCAAAAAATAGTATTGTAGGTAAGAAAACATATGCGCATAAGAAACATTCATAGAAAGTATAGTTATTGTAGATCAATGAATTTTGCATTGCAATATTAATTTTCGGGCTTCGTCATGATCACCTAACTTACAAAGACGTCGAAAAAAAATTGAGATTAAAAAATTATTGCACATTTTATTTTATAATTCTATTAACATATAATATAAAATGTGCATCCACTAATAAAATTTCCTGGCTCCGCCACTGACATTACATATATAATCGTCAAATAAGATATATATTGATATCACTACTATGTCCAAATAAGATTTGAATGCAACTATTTGTGTCACAAGTCATGCATTTAATGTCTTTTACAAAATAGAGTTGTATTGTAGTCATCTTCTAATGCTTTATGAAACTATCCTTAAACTTTACTATTAAACATATATATTTTATTCTAAATTCATCGGGAAACATATCTATCGTGAATTTATATCCTTTTCCACTTAATCTCAAATAACTCATAGGCATTTGCATTTCCCCCTCACAAGGTGAGTGAATTGTTGCCTCTATTTCCCGATAAGAAGACCTTCACTACTTTCTCTTGTGTCCAAAACACCAAGAACAAAGTTGTTAAGTTCGAGAATTTAAGTAAATTCATTTTTATTTTGTAAGCTCGTATCATAAAGTTGTATCGTGAACTTTTAGAGTTTATCTACCAAATAAATTTAATTATAAAATAATTGATATGCATCCATGATGTCATATTAGAACAATATATTAACCTTTATATATTTGGATCTTAAATATGCACATAATATTACTTCTAACAACTAAGTAACTAACAACTTTGCAATTTATTAAGTTGAAAAAAATAACGAAAGCTAAAAATGCACTAAAGTTGTTTGCAATAATTTCAATTTATAATATATTCTTGGGGAACTTAGTTCATGATTATTAATAAGTTAGTTAAATAAAAATATTTAATATTTAAAAATATTTTATTATACAAATTTAAGAGTCATATGTATTCACATAGAATTGTACAAATTCGTATAAAAACATATAAACTCTTATTTAAAATTTATTTTATAGTAGAATCTAAGAGTGTAAATTATAAAAAATTATGCCGATTTGACTTATTTTACTTATCTAAACTCTTAAAATCATAAGAGTTTAAGAGTTTGACTTGAAAATTTTGACAACCTTGATATAGAATAGAAAGGACAATGAGTAAAAATGTTGATTAGATATGGTTGAGTTAGATAAGATTTTTAGCACATGCTCATATTAGTCAAATCAAGCTCGTGCTTATGTCGTGCTACTAAAGAGTTATCCCAAAAAGTCATTCTCAGCGGTACAGCTTGGGCCACTTGGCCCAACATAATTTAGGACGTGTTGGTCATCTCCACTTTATTTTTTCATATTTTTATAATTAATAGTTTAATAATTAACATATAATATAATATAATATAATAATATAATGATATAATATATTATATAATTATAATATAACAATATATTAAGAGAATTAAAAAAATAATCATTTTTTTGCCTGAGCCAACCATGTCACACTTAGGCCATCGGTCCCATGCCTTGTTGTGCCCTACCTAGTTTTCATATGGGTAGTTAGAAATGAGATGACCCGACCCTCACGGGCAACATCATTAGATTAACTCAACTTGATCATAATCCAAGTTTGTATCGTATTGAGTACGATCATGAAAATTTAAACTTGACTATTTTCTATTTTAATATTAAATTGTTATCACTAATATTTTATATTTATTGTTTTATATATATTATCAATTAATATTTTTCTCTTTTGTGAAGTTCAGTCAAATTTGAATTATTATTATTTTTTCAAAACATAATCCATCTACAATATAAAAGTCATGTTTTGACTTGATTCAAACTTAGATCCTCCTATATATATATATGCAGGGGCGGAGCTAGAAGGGTTATTCAGAAGGCGCAAATTTTAAGTATATTAAAATATTAACACTAGATTTAATTTGAACAAATTGTAAAATAATTAAGAAAAAGTATACGAAAGAGTAAGTAAATAACATATTATAAACATATCTAATTTAATAAAAAATAAATAATATCATAGTAAAATTATATAAAATTCCAATATATTATTTCTGAAAATAAAATAAATATAATTTAATAATGACTAACATTAAAAATTAAAAATTGATGTTAAAACAAAAAGACAATAGGTATAATGAAAAATATTATGGAGAAAAAAACATACCGGTAAGTTGAAAGACTTATTTGCAGCTTTAGTTTGTTTTAAAAAGATAAAACAATTATGATGATTTTTTCAATACAAATTACGCTAATTACATGAATAAAATTAATTGTATGACTAAATTACTCCAACAATAATTCAAATTGATTGGAGTTTAAGATGGGTCAATGAAATAATTAGTTGGGCTGAGGGGTTGGAATGAAAAAAACTAACTAATAACCATAATAGCACAAGGAAGAATCGAAGCTAAGACCTATACTCTAAAATCAAACATGGGTAACCAATGTTCCCATAAATGATATATCAATAATATTTACTATAAATAACTTTTAAATCTCTCAGGGGGTGCGAGTCTTCCCTCCTCCTTTGTATCTATGTAACATTTCTAAGAGGAAGCACATATCAAGTAAACAATATAAACTAAATTACAATAATTAGCATAATGCCCTAAATAAGATCTTATTTTCTGACTCTGGTCCATAGCAAAAAAAAAAGGATAGATTAATAACTCAAAAATTGAATTTCATGCCATGAACTCTTGAGAAATTTAAACCCTGAGACCTTTTAAAAAGGAATAATTGGTTAATTCTCCATATTTATTTGGGTAATGAATTACTATGCCTTTCTGATCTCCTAAAATAACCCTGTAGATGACCCTAGGCATATCTGCACGGTCAGTATTTACGCACCGTGGTAGGGCCCGATGATATTCCGTACACATATAACTAAAAAAAGATGACTCGACATTTATATTTTTTTAAAAAAATAAAAAATTGTTTTGTTTATCCACCGAAAAAAAACAATCTAATTGGACAAAACAAATAACCCATTTTGTGTTCCATTTATCTCCTATGCATCATGACTACCAGCTCATAACTGCTCGTGACTTGTGTGACGAGGGGGTCATTCTGTTGGGTCACTTAACAGGGAGAGAAGGAAAACAAAATAAAAATCACAGAAAAGAAGAAAAAGGAGAGAACATGTAGGTTGGTATTTGCTAGGGTTATGTGGGTTATATTATCTTATTTTTAAGGCCTTTAGGGATCCATTTGGAGTTTACCTTGAAATTTTTTTTCTCTCCTACAAATTTCAGCAAGACAGAGACAGACTCGCCCAATTCGAAGCGTTCCATTTCCTGTGGCATTATGTCACCACTCTGCCTTGTTTTCTGTGAGTATAAATTCCCCCCTTTTTCTCCGTATTTATTTTATCCCTAGCATTTAGGTTTACTCTTCTTTTTCTTAATTTATCTGTTTAATCCAACAAATTAAGAAATTTCACACGGGGGAGAAAAAATGTAAAAAAGAAAAATGTAACCAGGAAAAGGTGTTTGGATCATGAATTGAAAACAAATTTTAGGCAAGTATGTTATGATGGCCGCTCGAGATTTCCTATTCGAAATCTTTCAATTTCGCCCCCTTTTTGTTCGGCTGTTCGTCGCGTTTTTTGCTAAATTTCTTTTTTGGTTTTGAGATCCAATTTATTGAAACTTCCTGCGACGGTCGGGCGGTCGAACGGGTTGAGGGCTTTGTGATTTCCATGTCGGGGTTCGTTTCATGGCGACATGGCCCTCCGGGGAGGCAACAGTGGAAACCGGCAGACTTGTTTCAGATCCTTTTTTTGTTCTTAGTTTCTTAGTTTTGGTGGCGAGGAAGGTTTCGCCATGATGGAGTTAGATGCCCTGCACAGGCTCTGTGGAATTCGGCTCTAATAAAAGTACCAATTTGAAGGGGAAATAGAGATATTCCTGTTCACTTGTGTTGGATCCTGTTGACTAAGGTCAACTTCTACTGCTCCAGACATGGAGAACACACCGTGAGATGTTTTGTTTTATCACTATTATAAGTTCTGTAGTTCACTTTTTTTTTTATCTCAAAGACGCACAGAAGGAAGAGAAGCTGAGAGCAGCTCTGACTCCTCACCAGAATACATGCCCATTGTTTCCTGTCAAGTACTCCAAAATTGTCAATTTTATAGCAGTTTCACTCCTGCACTCCAAAATTTGACAGCTGAAGTTGGGTTGGTTCAAATGAAGAGCCACAAAGAGTTATTAATCTCAAATTCAATTTTTTTTTAATTTTCATATTGATCAAAATTAAGTTATTTTACCTTCGTTAATTTTGAATTCCAATCAGTGAAAAAGAAAACTTAGAATCAGTTGTACAAATTTGGGTTTTTGGGTGGTTAATTTTTCCCTTTTTCTGATGCATGTATTGCTATATGTTGTCGAGAGTATTAATCCTTATTAGGTTATCGAGTTCAATTTATTTCAATATTCTATCGGCTTTTTTTTTTTAATTTCCCCACTCTAATTGACCTTGTCATCTTTTGTGCACTGATCAATTCATAGTTCCAATGATTGGAATTTGGAGGTTTTTGTTGTGTCAGGTTTGTGTTTTTTTGTTTATCTATGAATTTTGTAACTTTTTTAACTCGCTATTTTTTCGTGTCCACTTTTCAACAGTTTAAGTAGAACTGCTGCGGTCTTTTTTCGGGAGGGAAAAAAATAGGCGCCAAGTCTAATTGAAGGGCGGTAACCAGAATAAGAATTTGAGGGAAGAAAGGAAAGAAGACTCCGTTGCCGCCATACCTCCCCGGCCGACGGAGCACTGGATCCATGCCGATGCCCGGCTTCTCCTTCCACCCTCCTCCACCCTTAAACCCATCTCCTTCTCCTTGTTGCTGCGGCTCGTCTCCGTTCTTCCACCCGCCTCTCCCTGCCGAGGACGACCTCCGGCGACTCCTTGATCGCATCCCCTCATCCCTCCTCTCCTCGCCGGGTTCCGACCACGAGCTGGTCTGGCAATGCTTGGGATACGGCGACGACGGCGCTGCTCTCCGGCTCCTGTGCCCCGGCATCAAGAAGCGCGTCCACGCGCTTGTCCACAAGCTTCTGAACGAGAGAGCGGCGGCTGGTTCCCTCGGCGGCGGCGGCGGCGCGAAGATGAAGCTTGGACCTGGGGTATCGAGAAAGAGGAAGAGGGATGTCCAGGGGTTGCTGGAGTGGATCAGGGACGCCGCCAGGGATCCCGTTGAGCTTTTTGAGGAGGCACGGAGGTGGAGGAAGCCGATCCTGAAGGCCCGGAAGGTCATGTTCGAGAAGTTGGATGATGAGGTTGAAGCAAGAGAGTTCCCTTCGTCTAAGGTAAATTCTAACTCAATTTTAGCTTTTTTGGGATCCGTGTTTGCTTATTTGTGACGCCCTTCATCCTTCCATATGTGACCCAATGAATGGCTAACTGACCTAACGTTGGGCAAGTTAGAAACTGTTCCTAACTTAACTTCATATTAAGTTGTTTCCTAATGCATCGTCAACTATTTTTTGCATAATTTGCTGTGAGACATATTCCATACTTTGTATTCTTTTGCACATCTTGTTATTCCATCGCTTGCAAGCCTGAAGCCAAATCCAACCTAATGCCATTTTCGTTTAACCCTTGGTGTCTTTGTATTTGGCATTGTGGTCTCTATGCAGGGTTTACTTGTGAAGATAGCATAAATTCATTTAATATACTGTTTTAAACTTCTAAACGAAAGTGTTCTAAAATCCTGGTTGAAATTACACCTACAGTTGCCTGCCCGATCAATTGCATCTAGTCAATGAAGGCAAAAGATACTTCAATAAGTCTAATTGATTGAGAAACATGTTTATGCCCTGTAATTAGTATTTTTTCTATGTGAACCCTGATATCCAGAATTTCATTGTTTCCTAACTAATTCCTTATGTGGCGGGATTTTTTTGGTTCAAAACTTTTTACCGAGAATAATATATAAGTAGCATATGAAATCCAGAATTTGAATTTCTCTGAGTTCTCAATAAATAGTTGATTTTATAGATTAATTGTCATCGTGTTTGGATGAAATAAAAATGTTAAGTTCGATGATTGTTTAGATGAGTCGAGTGAAAGTCAAATAATAATATTATTATTTTAGATAAATAAACTAGTTGAATATAAAATTTATAATAATAGTTTTTAATGATATTTTTAATATAATATAATAAAAAATATTTTAATATAAATATTAATTTTATGTATAATATAATAAACTATTTTTGTTAAACAAACTAATAATTTTATTATTGAGTTAGTATAAAATTAAATTTAATAATTATAAGAACAATTAGTACTAAAAGTTAAAGTTTAAATACAACTTATAAGGTAAAGTAAAAGAAGAGAGAAAGAGAGGGGAGGAAAAATAAAAAAAAATTGGTGGGTGTCAAATAAAAAATATCATGTAAAAAAAAGAAAGAAATATTTTTTTCTTGCAGGACATTTGACACAACCGAAGGTAGAAATGAAAAAGTGGAACTCGAGGTCACGTGACCTTAGATTTCAAGGATGGAGCTCTACCAAATGACTTGTTGTGTTTGGTTGCATTTGGCTTTGGAAATCAGACCCAAGTTCTGGCTCGGCTTCCATCACTTCCCATCAAGTTCTGATGTTTGTTAGAACTAGAGAACTTGGGGTCAGGTTACCATCTTATTTTTTGGCTTTTTTTTATGTGATTGTTTCCCACTTCTCTTTCCTCCCCTCTCTTCTTCGTTCTTTCATTTTTTTGTTTTTTGTTGACTTATTTTTAAAAATAATATAATTAGTTTTTAATTCTAATTTTAAGCTAATTGAATAATATAAATATTAAATTGTTAATTAACTCATTATTTTTTATCTTCTTAAATTATTTTATTTTCAATTGATTTTGTTTTTATTTGATATCTTCATAATTATATTTAATTTAAGTTTAACATAATACATAAATTATTTTTCGTCACTATAATTATTATGCTTAAATCAATGAGTTTTATTATTTTATGATTTATTAAAATTAATATATTATATTATGCTATATTTTATCATATAAATAAATATTTATTATAATATTTTATTTCAGTATAATGTATTTATTTTCATTAGAAAATATATTTTATTTTTATGGTTCTTACATTTTATCCAAACACATATTAGAACTTATTTATCAAATTAACTTTTAGTTCATTAAAACACTATTAGAACTAATTTATCAATTCAACTATTCATCGAAAAGTTATTAGAACTCAAATTTTACCATTCAAACACCACCATTGGAATCAGGCCCGGATTTTGGCCTGGTTCCAATTTGCCAAACATCCATAGTAATTACACTAGTATATATTTTTCACATTTAATGCCCATTTATTGTTTGATCATGAATCTGACTTATTTCATATTGTGTTTGGTTGAATATGAGGATGAAAGGGAATAACATGTTCATAATTTTTTAGAGAATAAGTAGCATGCAATGATGCAAATAGAAAACGATTAAGTGTTGATTACCTTTTAACCCATGTGGATCCCATGTGATGTGGTTCCGCGAGGAGACCACATGGGTAAAAAAATGATTTGAATGCTACTTATAATGAAAAAAAAAATTTCCTATGAATTTGTTGAGCAATAATGCTTTATAATAGCATTAATTAAAATTTTAAATATGAATAAAAAAATATTTTGCTTATATTCTACACAATATTATGAATTATAGAAAACATGTTTTTTAATATGTATTTGATTAAATATTTGATTTATTAAATTATATTTTTATCTTTTAGAGGAAGTATCTTTTAGTAAACATTTGATTTTTTAAAATATTTTTTTATTAAATATTTGATTTTTTAAAATGTTTATACTTGAAGCTTGGTAAGCTAATATCAGCTCTCATCAGAAATCATTTTTCGCAAATTTTATACTCAATTTGGTTATAATTTTTTTTAAAAGACAACAATATTGGTTTCCCTCGTTTACTTTACGCTTAGATTTTGTAAAGGACACAAACCAACTTGGGAGTATACACTTATCCCCTAGTTTATATCCTAGTCATGAACTTTACACTCAAGCTAATATTGGCTTCCCTAGTTTATGCTTAGATTTTGTAAAGGGCATAAACCAACTTGAGAATATACACTTATCGTCTAATTTATAACCCTTCGAAACACGCAGTTAAACCTCTCCTAACAATGATGCTTCTAGTGTTTGATCTTGTGATTCAACCCGCATTAGCTGAACTAATAATTTGCTAGCGACTAGTATATATTTTCTTGATCTCAAACCCTAAATTCTGCTCTTTCCGCATCCTTTATTTCTAGAATGAAAGATTGTTGTTATTTTACTTGCTTGGTGACGAGATAATTGACCCTATCTAGCTCAGGTAGTTTTTTTTATATAATTCATGTTGGTTTGTGTCAAATTACCTCAAATTATTAAACTCCACATAAGCTTATATGTATCATGGCTTTTTGGTTATTGAGTCGATGCTTAAAAGGATATGGTCAAGGAAACATTTCGTAAACAACAAAATGTCTTGTCTGAATCGAGAATAGCAATTCCATTTCTGGAACCACAGATATAGACTTTGAAAGAATTTTCATCTTATAGAGGACTTAAGATTTTTGGCAAGGGACATGTGTTATTTTCTTTTTTGATAAAATATGTGGTATTAGGCATGTTGAGATTGCCATCTATAGGTATGTCAGAAGTTGATTAGGTCAAGCTGTGACCATAAATCGCAACAGTTGTGTCAAAGATAAATTATCATTTCCAATTACCTCAATTTATTAAACTGCCACATAAGCTTATATGTATCGCAGCTTTTTGGTTATTGAGTTAATGCTTAAAAGGATATGGTTGAGGATATAAATTTTTATCTTATAGAACTTACAACAACAACAACAAAGCCTTATCCCACTAGGTGGGGTCGGCTACATGGATCATACGACGCCATTGCGCTCTATCAGTAACCAAATTTTTTGATATATTATTCGTTAATAGATCTCGTTCTATTAGCTCGTCAAGTGTTCGCTTTGGTCTCCCTCTTCCTCTTTTAATCGGACTACAGATTGTTTGCTCTACTCTCCTTACTGACGCATCTAATGGCCTTCTCTGGACATGACCAAACCATCTCAAACGATTTTCTACCAGCTTCTCACTAATAGGTGCCACTCCGACTCGTTTACGTATATGGTCATTCCTAATCTTATCCTTTCTAGTATGACCACACATCCATCTCAACATCCTCATTTCAGCTACCCCCACTTTATGTTCATGTTGTCCCTTCATAGCCCAACATTCACTACCATATAACACTGCTGGTCTTATAGCAGTGCGGTAGAATTT
>LTAE01001763.1:18608-34479 GCA_001647135.1 Pontederia paniculata | reverse complement strand
ATAAGAAAGTTCTGCATCAGCCAAAACGGAGATCTGAAAGAATAGCTAACAATGCATACTTAAAGATACAACATCTCCTCACTCTCAGGAAGCGCATTGGAGTTGGTCCCACTTTCCAAGCTGACATACCGGAGTGGACAGGCCCTGTCACTCAGAGAGATATATCTGATTATAAAGTGGATGCAGATGCTGTGAGGTGGTTGGGTACCCAAGTTCGACCAGCAGATGTGGATGAAAGTGGGACCAGTGGGTCAGTTGTTGGTAAGGGAAGGTCCAGTAAATGTACCTGCCTTTCTCCAGGATCTAAGACCTGCATCAGCACTCATGTCCAGACAGCAAGACTTCAACTTAAGGTTGACCTGGGCCAGTTTTTCACTCATTGGGGATTTGATAGTATGGGTGAAGGAATCTTGGAGTCATGGGGTGAAGAAAAGAATTTTGCTGCATTGAACAGACTGACGGAGGAATCAAATAGCAATAACTTCTGGAAAATAGTTTCAAAGCACTTCAGCCCTAAAAGCAAACCAGACTTGGTAAACTATTACTTCAATGTTGTTGTCCTTCGGAAGATTGGCAATCAGAGCAGACAGGCACCTGAAGATATCAATACTGATGAAGAGGAGGACTATGTTGAAGAAGAACAAGAAGATGGAGAAAATACTTATCCTAAAGAAATGGTCAACGCCCATGTGGTGTCAAGTTCCAGATCTTCTCCAATGTATCCAGAGGAATACATCTCTTTCAGCACTCATTTCTTCTTTTCCTGATTCAGTTTGAAAGCTCAGTTTTTTTGTTCATCATCATGTCATCTTCCTCGAGCTACACCAAAAGTTATCTTCTGAATTATGGTTGATTTCTTGAATATCAAAGGAATTCATGAAAGTTGCTTATGTTTTAAGAAAGATTGATTATATGCCTGAAAAATGAAAATGTTAGCGAAGTTGAGAATGATGTTCTCACAAGTTCATCTTTTTTTTCATATGATATTTTGGGTCTAGGAACACAAAGAAGAAAGCTTGATATCGGTTCTGCTAATGTTAATTCATGGTATATCGTTCATATTGTTTCTTAAGATTACTCGAACTGCGCTGCACTCACTTTTAGCATGAAAAAGAATATCGAGAAAATATGCTCAACCCATTTCTTCAGATTTTATTTTAATTGTGTTAAAACACGTTAGTGCAGTTATCCTAACGTAAGATCCACTTGGTTGTTATGCAACTCTACAAGTACATGCGATTGATCAGATGCATCCTCCGTTTCTTCAAAGTAAAGGCTATGAGATAAAATTTATATATCCTTTTATTTTTAATATATTTTTTGTAGGACAAAGAAAGTGCACAGTTCATGCATATTTACTTATATTGCATATTTACTTATATGAGCCTATAAACACAAACTCACATAATGAATCTATATATAAATATGAAAAAAAAGGTCGGGCTATAATTTACACACATATATTTTACCTTTTCTATGTATTGTGCTATAAGCCTTCTTTTATAATTGAAAAAAAGCTCTAATTATCCACATGGAACTTTGGTTGTTTCTTTGAACTGCATATTTGGCTAGCTGGGCTGGGCTGGATGCACCCTTTCTTCAGTCTCCAAAGTTTTTTTTAATCCTTCGTTCACTCCATCCTTTATGCTTATGGCCAGCAGCAACCCCTTTATGACCACTACAATTCACAATCACACCTTAACCCAATTGCAGCGAGCTAGGAACAACAAAGTCTATTGTCTCTGATGCCTTCTTGCTCCTTCTACAAGCTTACTCTCTTAACTCAAAATAGAGGGATTATTTGTTTAGGCACTTGTTTTTGTGAGTTAATAATAGTTTCTCATATTTATCTACCATTAAATCCACCTTTTTGGATAAATTCGAAAGCCTCAAGGCTGCAGAAGATCGGATTGGGAAGATGATTGGAAGCTCGCATGTATTTCCTTTTTTTAATGGAGTGGAAACTTCATGCCTAACATGTGGACTTGAAAGGCATTCGAAGGTGAATTGGGCCTCCTATAAGATATGTATTCCCCAATAATCGCTGAGGCTCACAAGATCTGTATCTTTCTTTTATTGAAATAAAAGATACGTATTTGTTTCCTTAGATCTGGTAGATATGTACTTAACCTTGGGTGATATTAATGGCATAATTAATTGTTTAAAAAATATGAGATCAAATTTAAACCTTGAAAGTGTCACTATTAAGATAATTCTATTGAAAAGCTATGATACATATTAATGGACAACAAAAAAAATACAAATAATCATTGAGATTAATTGATATATCATTTTGATATTCTATTTGTTTCATGTATACAAATAATTAAGAGGGATCAATTACTCAGTTAAGCAAATAAAATTCTTTAGCCTGTTATACAAAAAACTTTCAATGTGTCAACACTTGTTATATTAGACCACAATAAGAACTCTTTCTATTCGAACAACCGACTGATTGTTTACCATCCATCCATTACAGAGTAATAGTAAAAGCATTACATATGAGAGAGAGAGAGAGAGAGAGTCCTGCCTACTGGGGTAAATCTCCTGCTTTTTCCCCCTGTTCAAAACACCTTTGGACCCCATGGGGGTTGATGATTTCCATGCAATCCAATTTAACTTTTGCGATAAATTTTCTCACAGCGTAGGCTTAGGAGACCCACCCACCTCCTCCCCTCCTTCCCTTTTGTGAACTCCGAGGAGCTGTAAGGAGAGGTGGGGATGGAGATGGAGCCCGGCCAGGCAGCCTGAAATAATGCAGCTGCAGCTGCTGCTCATTGCTGCAGCAAATGGTTGTGCCCCCGGCGAGAGATCTCCTTGGAATCTTATTATTCGTAAATCCCTAAGAAGGATTTAATTGGCATAGTAGGAGTCCCATGCCTTGTCTTTTGTCTCCCTCCCTCCCTCTCTTTCTCTCTCCTCCTTCGGCTTCTTCTTACATGCTAAATCCATGCACTCTTCCCCCCCTCTTGGGATTCCCCCAAACTGGGATTTGTATCCTAAGGAAACACACTCTGCATCAAGGTTAAGCTTTTGAGGTGAACCATCTGCCAGTGAGCAAGTGGCCAAGTTTAATTTATAACGCTAGCTGATGCTGCAGCAGCATCTTCTTGGAGGCAGGCAGCTCTTGTTTACATGCAGTGCAACGAGTAGGGGAAAAAATATACACATATATGCCCTTGCTTATTGGATTCTTTGCTTAAAAGAAAAAGAACAAAAAGTTTGATTACTTGAATCAAGAGGATGGATATTTCACATGGCGCCGCAATCATTAGCTCATGCACATTTTATCCTCTTTATGCCCTACCATCTTGAAATTTTGCCTTCTTACTCTTCAACTTTGTTGGACATAAAGCACTGCAAAAATATTGTGATGAGGACCCCCTTTGGCTCATATGAAAAATTATGAGATTCCAATTCTCAAATAGTATAGTGATGATGATGCATCATTGCTCTTTATATGTATACCAATTCTTAACAGTGTGAATAAAAGGTAATTATCCATGTTTTCCATAGCATGCAAGAAGAAATAAAATTGACCTGCAGTGGTGGCATGGGAATGTGTATTAAGAGTTGGAAATTTCAGGGGCTACTGTGTGAATGTTCTTGGATCGTGGCTTAAGTGCTTAACAATTGTGTCTAGGGAACGGAGGTAAGCAATGTGCAGCTTTTGGATTATGGGGAAAAGGAAAATTTATCTGATTGGACACTCAACATCTTTGGAGCTCTCCATGAGGACCATGCATGGATGAGACTTGTTTATAGATCACATATGCACCACCAGCATGCAGCATTTGAGTTGTTCTCTGCCCCATTGCTGATTGTTTTCCATTGTATTGCATGATACCAAAACTGGAACTGAGCTGGGGGAGAGCCACCAGCAGCTAGTAAACGTTTCAATTTTGTAGAGGGTCCCCATGTGTGAGAGAGAGAGCCCAGCAGCAGCAGCAGCAGGGAACATAGGCAGACAAAGGCTGCTGCATGAGTTATATGTTATGTATGAATGAATGAAGCTAAACAATTGTGGAGATCTATGAAGCTTGTAGGGCATGGAAGTGCAGGACAAGTAAAGTGACCGTATCACTGGTCCTAACAGCAGCACTGTTTATACTTTAAACCAGAGTTTACACCCCTTGGTTAGTGTGCATTTAGCAGATTATGTTTCCTTTAATCCTTAGCTGTTGCAGATAAAGATGGATACATAGGATCTAAAGTGGTCATCAAGAATCCCCTAATAACTCTTTTTGTTCTCTTGTCAGCGAATTAAATTACTGCACGCTAGCAGCACTTTTGCAGTAACCGAATCAGAAACATGGCAGCCCCAGAGCTGAAAGAAACAAAAGGAGGAAGAGGATAATAAAGAAGCAGAGATGTGAAGGGAAAGGGAAAGATCAACCCTATCGCACTGCAGAGGAGAAGAAAAAAACTAGAAATATGGATCTACGAGAGGAAAAGCTTATGCTTTCAAGTATGATGAAACCCCAAGCATCAGCACACATCAACACAGAGTAAGGCAAACGCCGAACAGGTCCTCCTCCTGCTGTGATCGAGTCTCCACATTGTACCGCATGCATAGATCATGCATGCTATTTTTCTCCTCCGTGGAAAGCAGGGATCCCCGTGAGCTGGACGCACTAAACCCATCCTCGGGCCTCGACTATAAAGTTACATTCTTTAGTCGCTGTCACCCCATTACACAAAGCATCAGACGACTAGAACCAAAAACCCTGCAGCACAGATCATGAAACTGTAGAATAACAGGAAAATATTATGCATGCATATGATACAAAGAAACCTGAATCAACTTCCTCAACAGTGCATTATGAAAAAGAACAGATTAACAGCAAAACAGGATTATATATAATACTGATCAGTCCCTAAACAGGAAGACAGAGTTTGCATGGCTGGAACTTCGCATGAGTTACAGATCAATTGCTTTTTTTGTGTTGTGTGCTTGTAAAATGGCCACTCGAGTCACGGCGAGATAGGAAAGTCTGAAAGCTCTCCAGAAAAGAGGATGTGTCTCTTTTGCTGTAGAGACAGAAAAGAAAGAGAGGGTGGAGGACACATGCAAGGACGCTTTTTCTTGTGTGTGTGGCTTCATCTCCCCATGCATGAAGAAGCAGCAGAGCAGCAGTCACAAACAAATTGCCCCAATCCCCACTTAAAAGATCCATCCCCCCCACACACACCACTCAGAATCCCCATGCAGCAGCATAATAGCTCTCCACTATTGAAGCAGACCTTGCTCATGTGTGTTCCGTGAGGGCTCTGTCTGTCCTGCGCCGAGACATGAACACACACCAACGCCATCCCTCACCCGCCTTCTTTCCCAGATGATGGTGAACTTCGATCGATCATGTGGCCCAGTTCAATAAGTGTGGACGTCACAGTGCACCATCCATCCTTGTCGGCCAAACAGTGCTCATTCATTCAAGCCATGCACATATGTAGGATAAGTAAAAGAAAAAATATAAATAATTCAAATTCTATGAGTTTATATAGAAAAATTAGTGAAGGTTTATATGAATTTATTATTGTGTTAAAATTAAAGACATTATTGAAATATGATCAGAATTAAGAGAAGGAAAATGCTAAAGATGTGATAATTTTCATCTGCTTTGTAACTGCACCAGGGAAGCACAAGTACTGAACAGTCCACGATCGATAACAAGGTGTGTGAACTCCCTGATGCTACAGCGAGCATCAGGGAGACCAAGATCACTGCATGTCGCAGTACTCCAAATACGAGTGCTTATTCTAATGGCGAATGAGGACAAGGAAGCCCAAATCTTATAGAGTAATATATTAATACATCAGAGTACGTCCACATGAAACCCATGATTTTGTAATGCTTCTAGATAGCATTAAACTAACTATATATATATTGACACAGTGCAGCTCATAGTTTAGTACCTTCAGCATGTTCAACTCTTGAGGAGAGTGATCAGTAAGTACTTGGGAACTGAGTGGGAAACAAAGGCTTCCATTGCATGCATGAGAGACTGAGTTATGTCGATTTTACAATTAATTAAGCTCTGTAAAGTAGCTCCTCTGATCCCTTACACTTACGCTTACGTTTCCTCTGGATGATGCAGTTTCCATCTCCTCCGGGCTCCTTGTACAGGGGAGATGTTCAGAGCTGACATATGTGCTACTCAGTTTTTCTCATAGTGCTAATTAATTAGATCAACCTTCATGCGAGTAAGTGTGACCATAATAATAATAATAATAATAATAATAATAATAATAATAATGTAGGCGTTTGGTATGAGGTAATCCAGATATATTACCGACTATTTAATTTAAAATCCCTATGGCCCACTATATTACCACATTTGGCTGCAACAGATTACCGATAGTTTTTACTTCTCTGGTAATTTAAATTACCACATCCCTGGTAATGAAGATAACACTCATGGGAGGTGTCTTTCCAGATTACCAGTAAGATACATGCATTTTGACAAAATTATCCCTACAACCAAACTTTAAAAATATTTACATTTTATTACGAAATAATAATAGTCAACATTATCTTCTAAAATTTTAATTATTTTACGAATGATAATATAAACTCATATTTTGATATAATTCAATTTTTTTTATTTTTTTTCTTATGTTTATATTTATTTTAATTCAACAATTTTGAAGGGTATTTTAGTAACTTTTATTTCATAATTTAAATTATAATTTATGTTATTGCTACTTACCAAACACTATGATATAATATTACCGGTAATTTATAAAGTGGTAATATATTTTAGTGGTGATCTAAACTACCGGTTAATGAAAATTGAGAATGCGCTAAATGGTCCCTTAGTGCATTACAATTTTAGTAATTTTAATTAAATTACTCAGCATGAGTAGTTTGAAAGGTTAGATTGAAATTATTATTACCGTTTGCAGGACTTCACACATAATAATAATACTTAATAATATAAAATGAAATATTTTTATATTAGAAGCATGAAAGATTTTGTTCGGGTTTTGCCTGCGGCTCTGTCCTGTTAAATTTTGTTGGTCGTGTCGTGTCTTCATGTTCTTCCTACTTTGGTGTCCTTGAAGCTTTGTCTGGGTTCATCATCATCCCGGGCCCAATGCCGTCAACCCCCCACAAAAAAAAACAACAATAAAAGTGCTCCCTTTGGTACAACATTTTTTTATTTTTTTATTTATTTTGCAGAATATCTCCCTTTTTGTAAAAAAATGAAATATTATAAATCCGAATTTCTCTCTCTTTCCAAATTTTGTTGCCTTACCAAAAAGTATTATCATATTTCTTTGCAAGATATAAAAAAAGGAGAGGAAAGAAACATCACACAGGGCACAGGCACACACAGGTCCATTCCAAAGCCAAAGCTTGTTACAGATACAGAGAGAGAAAGGAATCAGAACAACAGGGAAACTATAAATGAAACAAAAAGAAAACAAAAGTGAGAGCAGAAATAAAGAGGAAGGGGGAGAAGAGGCAGAGCAGAGGATGTGATAAAGCAAATAGCAGCAGTAACAGGGAGAGAGATTGATAAATGAGAGAGAGAGAGAAAGGATCGTGATACCGATTGCTTTATTTCTTTCATCCTCCTTTTGCTTTTTCTCTTTTCCCAATCCAAATTTTGCTATTCTTTTTGTTTTCTTTTGTTTTTTTACCTCTTTCGCTTTTTTTTTCCTCTTTATATCTTTTCTTTCTTCCAACTTTACTGACATCTCCCTCCTCCTTTGTTGAACAAAATAAAAAAAATCCTGCTCACAATCCATCAAGCTCCTCTTTTTTCTCTCCTCTTCCCCTTCCTCTTCCTCTTCCTCATTGAGCAGCAAGCAACAACAACAACAACTGAGTACTCATTCATTCTGGTACTCGCAGTGTGACAGCGAGCAACACTGCCAATATCCATATTAACAGCAAGTTCTAGCAGTAAGCTTCTAAAGGTGTCATAAAGGAAGTAACTTGGGGATACAAGAAGCAGCAGTGTCGTAGCCTTGCTCTGAGGCAGTAAGGCGAGGATTACTGGTGCAAAGCAGGAGCTTTTAGCCATGGCGGGTGGTCTTGAGGTGGAGCCACATTCCCTCCATTTCCAGCCGCCGCCTGCACCGCCTCCACACCGTCCTCCGCCTTCCATCTGCGATCTCCACCCGAACGAGAACGTCACCGGGTTCTGCGCCTCCTGCCTCCGCGAGCGCCTCGCCGGCCTGGAGGCCTCGGCTAACGCCGCCAATGCACCCGGCCGCAAGTCCACCTCGGCGCTCAGGTCCATCTTCCTCAAGGTCTCTGGCGCCGGAGGAGGAGGCGGCGGGGCGCAGCCGCCTTCTGGCTCTTCTTCCTTCCGGCGCCCGGAGCTCCGTCGCTGCAAGTCCTTCTCATTGGCCCGAAGCGACGGCTTCACCGGCCCTCGGGCCTCGACCTCGTCCACCGCTGCCGCCTTCGAGCCCCAGCGCAGATCCTGCGACGTGCGCGGTCGCAGCACCCTGTGGTCCCTCTTCCATCAAGACGACCAGAACCGGGTGCGCGACCCTTCTGTCCCCTCTTCCTTGACGGTCGGGGGGACAGCGGCCGTCGACGGGGAGGTCGACGCCGAACAGCGCAACGTAGGGTTTCCGGCGGTTGCCACCTCCTTCGCGCCTCCCGTTGTGGAAGCTTACGAAGACGAAGAAACCGGCGACGAGATCAGGCCCGTGGACCCAGTTATCGTGGTGAGAACCTCGGGGGAGATCGAGGAGGAAGAAGAACAGGATGGAAGCCGGCAGCCGGCAATGGAGACGGACCTGAAGCCTATGAAGGACCACATAAATCTCGACTCGCATCAGCAACAGCAGCAGCAGCAGCAGCAGGCAAAGAAGCCGGACCTCAAGGAGATAGCCGGAAGCTTCTGGCTTGCCGCCTCTGTGTTCAGCAAGAAGCTGCAGAAGTGGCGCAGAAAACAGAAGCTAAAGAGGCAATGCAGCAAGGCTGAGGCGGCTGCAATGCCGGCACAGAAACCCCCCAAATTGTCCCACAGGTTTCGTGATACTCAGTCAGAAATGGCAGTTGATGCCTTCGGCCGGAGATCCTGCGATACGGATCCTCGGTTCTCTCTGGATGCTGCCCGGATGTCCTTCGATGACCCCAGGTACTCCTTGGACGAGCCAAGGGCATCTTGGGATGGCTACCTGATCGGAGGTCGCTCAGTGTTCTCCCGGCTTCCTCCCATGCTATCTGTAGTGGAGGATGCCCCTGCCACAGTCGTCCAGCGCTCTGATGGCTTAATTCCTGTTGAGGAGGATGCCTTTGGCCCTGGGGGATCTCTGCAAACTCGTGACTACTACTTGGATTCATCTAGTCGTCGCAGGAGAAGCCTTGACAGATCGAGCTCCATCCGGGAGCAGCCTCTTGAGATGAATGAACCCAAGTCAGTCTTCAATGCCAAGGTAACACCTGCAGGCAGCACGGAGTTGTTCCACTTCCACAATGGGAACTCACTGGACAGGGATTTGAAAGATTGGAGCTCCAACTCTCTCAGAGATGACTATTCTGGTAGTTTTGAGTCTGTCTTCAGGGATCCCCGCAAAGGGGCTGAGACGAAGAAGCCTAGAAGGTGGGGGAGGTCTTGGAACATTTGGGGTTTCATACAGCGTAGACACAACAGCAGAGGGGGAGCCAATGTGGTCGATAGATCCTTCTCAGAGTCCTGGCCCGAGCTGCGGACTCGGGCATATAGCGGTAAGTTTATGCGGAGCAACAGTAATGCAAGTTCAAGGAGCTCTTATAGTATGAATGGAGGGTATGGAGGCATGCGGCGGATGGCTTCAGAGACGAAAGGAAATGGTAATAAGAAGGGGGAATTTGTATTAGAGAGAAATAGAAGCACAAGGTATTCTCCAAGTCGTGTTGATAATGGTATGCTGCGGTTTTACTTGACACCGATGCGGAACAGCAGAAGAAATAATGGAAAGCATATCAGCTCGCAATACTTCGCTAGGAGCATGCTAGGCTTGTATTGAGTCATATATGCTTCTTTCTATCAGGTTTCTTTCCTTGTGAAGACACATCCATTTTTCTTGTTTCTTAATGTGATGAAGATCCTGATAACACATAATATATGACTTGTTTTGGTGCCTTCTCATTGGAAATCATCTCCCTAATTGCTTTGTTACAGGGAAATAATTGTGAGTGATGGTTACCTTTATGCAATTTTAGTATCGCCTTTGCTAACACAGTTTAAACGTTGAACTAAGGCTTTGTTTGGCAACACTCTTCAAAACTCTACCTACCAGCTTTTTCTCCCAAGAGACGCTTGACAGCGCTTGCAAACGCTGGGTTGCCAAACAAAGCCTATTCAAAACCCCATTATATAGAGATTATAGCTGCTGAATAATTTGTTATGTTTGAAGCTCACTATTGATAGCAGAACTCATTTCGATCGACTGATGTAAGAAACCTGGTTAACTAGGACTATATTTCCATTCCATATCTGGATAAACTTCAATATGCAAAATGAAAAGTTTCTATTCATGGATGTGAAGGCAATAGCTAGCTTGGTTACGGTGCTTATTGATTAGGACGAACCTTGTAACTTTTGAGATCGCACAACTTCTTATGATGTACTACTATATTAATCATGCTTTACTTGAAAAGCTTTTGTTTTTTATGTGCCCAAGTACATATTTAAGTTTGAATGTATTGCATAGAAGATGAATGAACTATCTTGCGACCCTTTTCTTGTCTGGTTTTTGGAATGAAGCTATCCCTCTTTTTTGTGTTTTACTCACTGTAATAAACTTGGGGCTTTGAATATTGACCAGCTTCATTATAAAATGTTTATGTAGCTTGCCCGCCTCAAACTTTAGAAACATTTATAACCTCTCTTTATTGGTCGCATATTAAGAATCAAAATTCGTGAAGCATCCATTGTTACCTGTTTTTTCTTTTATCATTTGAAGTTTGAACTCTCCAAAATTTAGTGCTATACTGCATTTTTTGTTCGCACACCTTTTTTACAGTTGAACTTGTTTCCTTGTGTTTCAGGGAAACAATGTGCCGTCAGGTTGTTTCGGATGTGAACGGCCGGACGGGCATCTGTAATACCTTTAAATTTCCCATAGCAGATACTGGCCTCATCTTCTTGTCAGTTCACTCCAGTGTCAGTCTCGTCAAGCATCTGAAATACGTAGCCGTTGCTTATCCTGCTTCTTTGTTTCTCTTTAAGATAGGACCACCGAAAAGATTGATGGAAGAGGTAACATGAGGAACCGAAGGATGACATCCGGTGGTCTTAAGAGACTCTGGTATTTATTTTGGAACTCAACAACTCATTCCAAACATTTGAATCAACCTTATACTGGTCAAAATATGCAACTTTAGGATTGACATCTCTGTTGACAAAGAAAACACACGTGATATCCTTAACGTCCTTTCGAGGTTTCATAAAATGAAACATCTCTCCACTTTATCTCTTCTACTCAAACCTCCAAGATGAACTAGCAAAGTGAAGTTCAGTTTACTAGTAGGAGTCTACATTGTCTTTAGTTGCTGAAAGAATGATACTGAAATAAAGAGTGATACCAAACCAAAATGATGTGTACTCAAGGTTTCTTTTTCTATGATTTTCTGCAGGCATTATTCATTGAGTGCGTACTTGGGGCAGCATGATTGCTTGGAACAATCTTTTTCATCAGTCCATGCATCTCGCGGAGAAATGTAGGAAGGTTGAGCTGGAACTTTGTCCGTGTACAACTTGGGAAATATAATGGCTTGATTCATTATCAAATGAGATGCTTTACTAAAGCCATTTGCAGGATGTTGGATTGACAAGAATCTGAGATGAATTTGGTGGGACAAATCAATGATAAATACTAGGACTTGAAAAGTGCATTAGTTCTGAAGACCCCATCTTTAACAGATAAGCACCAGCATCATGGATATCACTCTTGCTGAACTCAATTTCCAAATTAGTTCCATGTTGAGAGTTGATCTTAATATTCAGTTCACAAAGAGATTACAGCTGAAACCCCAAGTCAAAGTCTACATGTTTTCCTACTTCTGTTGCACTGTATGTTGCATTTATTATCTACTACTGACTGATGTACTCTTGGTCTGAACTGGAAGAAATGGCTCTTCCAAACAAAACAGAATGGTCGGCCATGTTTCTATTCTTATATTTTGTCTTCTGAATAACAACTCTTAACGTTGGTTAGTTAGTCATTAGCTTATTTATACAGAGAGCAAGACACTTCTTTCAGCAATTTTAAAATTTGATTTCTGTGACCTCTCTGCAAGAATTAAGAGCATGACTTCAGGGCGATTTTCAGATAACATGCATCCAGCTTTCCTTCCATGGACTTCAGTCTTTTGCACCTGGAATAAGTTGTGTTAGAGTGTCATTTATTTTGTGATTAATTATCACCCAGTAATTATGAGGAGATGCTGCTACGAGCATTGGATCGATCAGGGTTATGCAGATTTCCTGCGTCGATGACTAAGTGGTGACGGATCTAATGCTTGCCCAAGCATGGTAGGGGAGACGAGCGATTGAATTAATGGTACGTCCGTTCGTCAGATTTCTTGTTAGTGTTTATTAGTTCACTTATTGTGGTGGTAAAAAACGAGAATTTTTTTTTTTCGGTAAAAGGTAAACAACGAAATTTTGAAGCAATGCATGGAGAAGAAAGCCAATATGCCTGATTCCTTCCTCTGGTATCAGTTTCAGTTCTGTATGGTCTTACTGACGGTGTCAGCCAGTAAGCTTTTACCTTTGACAGTTGCACTTCTTTTCAAGTGGTGTTTGACTGTTCGTGTCATGATTCAGTACGTCCGAATGTTGGCGAAAACAACGTATCGTTGCTGCAACAAACTATTTATCATTTGTCTCTGCTTATTTGATAATGTACTGGCCTGAATTCTCCGTTTGTTCCTCTCTCTCTCTCTCTCTCTCTCTCTCTCTCCAGTTGCAGGAAGGAGAAAAAAGAAATAGGGAAGGTCGGTTGAGGCTCCCTCAACCTCAATAGTAGTGTTTTCGGCCTTCACGCGCTGATGTCGCTGCTTACTGTTTCTAAACACCACCATGTCACACACGTTCACGGACATCGTGGCATCGACTCGAGTGTAACGCTCATGTGCTCATATTGTCGATGTGTGATCAACGGGATTGTGCGTCGTTAGGCTAGCATCCAGTCGAAGCGTGTCATCGATCACGTCTCGCATGATTCAACGGACCGTGATCACCCATTACGAGTTATGATAATGATCACAATTGATCACTACAATAATCAATGTGGTCATTTAATGTCAGCACTTTCCCTGTTCGTGTAAAATCTAATGGGAGAACATTGTCTTTAAATTTCATTGTTCATAAATATTTCATACCAACTCAAATATTTTTTAGTCTTGATGAAAATATTGACTATAATTTCGTTCAAGAGATAATCATACAACATATTACTCATAGGGACATAGACCTCTATCACTTTTTTCTTATACATTATATCTTAAATATAATAATACTCAATCTGAATATACTTTCTTTTTGAACTATCGGCTCCATTGTTATCAAGCTTATACCTATTTGATTATCACATTTTATCGATAATGGTCCTCCAACAAGACCAAGCTCTAATTCTAAAAAAAATGTCTGAGTCATACATCATGGATGATTGTTATACGCCAAACAGTGCACTTAGTCTTTTATGTGTGTGTTTAGCCGCACATCTCATTTTTTTGCTGCCCCAAGAAATAGCTGCTTCATCCAAAAGGAACAAACGACATGATGTGAATTTGTTGTCGTCTATATCACCGTCGAAAATTCGCATATAAATACCTTACTACTTCAGGTGTATCAGTTTGATATGTCAATCTCAGTTATACTATGTCCGTACTACTTCCGAGGATTATTTTGAAATATGCTAACCATACTCAGTGGCGGAGCCAGGAATAGTTTGTAGTGGGTTCACTGGATAGGAATAAGTAGTTTATGATATTTTATATTTTTGTTAGAGTTATCTATTTTAAATTTTGAGTTCTACTTTTTTTCTAAAATATAAATATTACGATAAATGCAAATCACGAAATAGACATGAAGTTATTATTATTATTATTATTATTATTATTATTATTATTATTATTATTATTATTATTATTATTATTATTATTAAATAATTAAATTGTTTTAATATAATAAATTAAGTTTTAAATAACATTTATAGTAAAATAGATAACCTAAATATTAATACCTTGTGTCTTTGCAATCAATGAGAAAAAAAAAGAACTTTGTGATAGAAAAATTACAAATAAGTTAAAGACATAAAATATATAAAAGATATTAATATAACTAAGAAACTAGAAAACTTGAAGACAGTTGAAAAATAAAATAAAATAAAGTAATTATTTTTCATATTATAAATATTAATAATATAAGAGCAAAGATAACTGTCAAGCTACCTTCCGTGAGTGCATCAATGAATTATGACAAGAAAAAGAAGAACTCAATTAATAGAAAATTATTAAAAAAAGAATAGGTTAGAAAAATTATGAATAAGTTAAAGACATAAAATATATAAAAGATAATAATATAATTAAGAAACTAGAAAACTTGAAGATAGTTGAAAAAAAATAATGCAATAAAGTAATTATTTTTAAATTATAAATATTAATAATATAAGAGCAAAGATAACTCTCAAGCTACCTTCTGTGAGTACATCAATGAATTATGATAAGAAAAAGAAGAACTCAATTAATAAAAAATTATTATAAAAAAAGAATAGGTTAAAAGCACGAAAAATTAATATAAAAAAATCATAAACATATTTAATAAGTTGAAAATTTAAGGATAATGATTAAAGAAACTAAGAAAATGAAAGAATATATGATTGAACCAACTCGACAGTCGAAACTTTTTGTTATTTTACATACTAATATTATTTATAGGAATCCAGTGCCTACACGTGCATACACGGGCAGGCACCTGGCTCCGCCTTTGACCATACTTAAGGGTGAGCATAATAGGATTTGTATCATCCCGATACCGACCCGATTTTTATCGAAAAAGAGACAACTAGTCTCATTCTTGACTCAGCTGAAAACGAGATCGAGCTCGAAAAGTCCCGATTTAGATCAAGAATTAGATTGAAAAGTCTCGATTATTCTAAAATTTTTGATAAAAATATGAAGACTGAAAAAAAGATGTTACATTCGTATAAAAAATATTCAATTTATAGTTCTTTATTATAAACTTAATAGAAGAAAAAATAAAAGTTAACATTGACAAATCAAATATTTTTATAATTTTTTTAACAAAATGCATGCAAAACCTTGTGCAAAAAATGTAATCGAACATTTAATATTGAAGCAAAAATATAACATTATACAATTACCATAGATTATATATATATATATATATTTAAATATATACATACATATATATATATATATATATATATATATATATGTATATATAATCTAATCTTCGTACTTCAGATATTTTTAACTTGAATGAATCATATTACCTCTTAAAAATCAAAAGATAAACAATCATGCATTAAATATGACCCAATCGCATATACTAAATAGAAATATAATTACACAAAAAGATGAAAAAAAATAATCAAGGAAACAAAAAAGACTATCGATTACGAAAGATTAAAGACATATAACAAGATGAAAAGCATGAGTCGTGAATAGTAGATAGAAAAAAGAATTAACTACACAAAAAGATGACAAAAATAAATTAAGAAAGGTGACAAAAAAATGCTTACCAAAAGCTAAAGACAAGAAAGAACAAGATGAGAAAATGTTGCAGTTGAAGAATCATTGCAATTAAGACTTCTCAATGCAATAGCACTAAAAGTTTAGATTCTATTTTATTTTGGAAAAGCGAGATATATATATATATATATATATATATAA
>LTAE01001763.1:0-12696 GCA_001647135.1 Pontederia paniculata | reverse complement strand
TATATATATATATACCAAAAAAGAACAAATTTGAGTCTATCCAAATTTATGACAATTTTAGTAATTGTATGCCTCAAAAAAAAATGTTTCAAGAAAAATTTCTAAAATTTTACAATATCAAAATTAGTTTACGGTAATATATATTTTCCTTGGCAATTTTTTTTTTTACTTTTGCGAAAATAAATATTTTGTAAAAATTCAAAAATTCCTTTAAAAAATATGAATAAACTTTGAAAATCCATGGATAATATTTCCAAGAATATCGTAAAATATTCTTTCTAGTCAAAAATATTTTCTCAAAAATACTATATATGTATTCAGAAAAAATAAATATTTCAGCATTAATGAGTAATAAAATAATATTAAATGCCGAAATAAATATTTTTTTTTATAAAATACTGTTTATATATAATAAGTGTAAATCTAATATGAAATAATTGATAACAAATTTGAACTTTAAAATAATAATTTCTAGGATACAAAAAAATGTGCAAGGTTTCAAAAATAATGGCAGAAGATAAAACAATTAAATATTAAATTGTGGTTTTAAATTTAATGGTAAAAAATTCTAGTAATGAAATAATTAATGCTTTATCCAGAAATAAAATATTAAAACAATGTTTTTAACAATAATTATTAGTGCAATTACTAAATAGTAATTAGAGAAAAATTAAAAAAATAATTTAAAATAAAAATGTGCCTAAGTCAGTTAATATAATTAAAAATTTAAATCAATGGACAAGATTATAACATTTTTAATAAGTTTGATCCTAATTGAAGAAGAGTTATGACACCTCATATCTAATCTAAGCACACATCTATGACTCAGATTAAAACAAATATAACATATGCGATCGACAACTAAGATTAAAATATCATTAGAAAATATTTGTCCTACGGTCTAGATTAACACATGAGTTATAACGGTCAAGATTAATCACATAAGTATCTACGATCAAGATCTAATCTGATAAATGAATTAAATCTATGGCTACGAACAAAATATTTAAATAAATCTTAACAACTAACGATCAAGATTAAATAAGAGATCTACGAACATGATACAATTCAATGAAATAAACATATGGTTCAAATGATTATCGAGTGAGGGAGGGGAAGGTCAGTTCATTTTCCTTCGTGCGTACTTGCGTCCAATGATTACCAAGGGACCTCCGACCATGGAGGTTCGATGATCGATCGACGCATCCGCGGGCTTGTGGAGGGTCGACAAAGACATCCAAAATGATTTACATCATCAATTCGGTGAGACGTTGCATGGTTGGGTGTCCTTGTGACCGTTCGCGAGAGGAAATCACAATTGGATGTCGAAAAAGATCGACAAAGCTCGTTGGAGATTATAAAGGCAGTGGAATGATAAATATCATCGTGAAGGTGGTCGTCGGCGAGCGAGGTGGCTTTGTTACCAAAGTAAAAAGGGGAGAAGAAGAGAAGATTGTGAACAATGGGATAAGATTCCCAATAGTCATTCAATACATTTATAGCGGGCATATTAATAAATCTAAATGATCTCGCAAGATGATTTAACGACCAAGATTAAATAAGAGATCTACGGACATGATACAATTAAATGAAATAAACATATGGTTCAAATGATTATCGAGTGGGGGAGGGGAAGGTTAGTTCATTTTCCTTCGTGCGTACTTGCGTCCAACGATTACTAAGGGACCTCCGACCATGGAGGTTCTGTGATCGATCGACACATCCACGAGCTTGTGGAGGCTCGACAAAGACATCCACAATGATTTACATCATCAATTCGGTGAGACGTCGCATGGTTGGGTGTCCTTGTGACTGATCGCGAGAGGAAATCACAATTGAATGTCGAAGAAGATCGACAAAGCTCATTGGAAATAATTGAGGAACTAGAATGATTCATATCATCGTGAAGGTTTTCGTCGGTGAGCGAGGTGGCTTTGTTACCAAAGCAAAGAGGAGAAAAGAAGAAGAGAAGATTGTGAACAATGGGATGAGATTCCCAATAGTCATTCAATACATTTAGAGAGGGTGATTGCTCGTCATTGTCCGCCTTGTCAATTTTCGATGTTCATGCATCTGCTTTCACGACCACCCTAACATCGACTTAAATGTAATACCATAGACTCGTGTTGTCAATATGTGATCAACGAAATTATGCGTCATTGGTTGACATTCTGTGGCATTTCATCAATCGAGTCCTCACGTGATCACTCACAACAGATCAACACAACAATGGCAACTCATCACTTGCGGTACGAGTCAATCATATGCACCATGAGCTTTATGTCAAGTCTTCTGTGCGGAGGAACAATAACATCCCAGTGGAGGGAGAATACATCACATCTTGGCTGACCATTGCAAGGAACTAGACTCTCACTTTCACAATGTTAGATTCATAGACGGAGTTTGTAACACTCCAAAAATCACACATCGTCACCTGACAAAATATAACCTCGAGGACACTACGGGCTTACTTACTTTTGACTTTACTTTGACCAACACGCTGACCCACATCAGATAAAACTAATAATTTAAACTAAAACACCCTTTTCCCATATGAAGACTAATAATCTTGTACATCCGTTCCAATAAAAAAACTAAACATCAATGACTAAACAAATAAAATACTAATGACTCAGAGTATCTTGTATCCTTATCATATAACCAGTATGACTCAACCATGATCCTATGTCATGTGCAGAGCGGACCATCACAAGCACCATCATCATTACTACCATAGTCTCCTACTTAGCATCTAGATTACCTACATAATTGAATTCGCATGAAAAAAACTCGTGAGTTATGACACTCAGTATGTAAAGACTATATGAAAAGAAATAATAATCAGGAGTCAAGAAGTGAGTAGATCAAACCTTTCCTTTCTTATCTTGAAGATAGTGATAATATGAGAAATTAATACTTATCAATTCTTTTCATCTTTCTCTTCAGTAACAATGGCAAGAACATCAATTACACATAAATGTCATGGTGTACAATATATCAATATGTTCATACTCAATTCATTATACTTCTTATCCATTCATCTTGGGTAGCATCTTTTAATTCAATCAATAACGAGCGATTACCAATATATGAAGATTCCAGAGATCCAGCGTCAGTATGACCAGGTAGGCCATGGTATCAACCCTAGACCCATCAATGAATCTCCATAATAGTAGTCCACGAGGGACTCAATGATTTTCGAAGGAATCCAGTAACAATAAGGATAAATTCCTGTGTCTGTCGGGGTCTTCCTCTTCATGTATACATTCAAGCACAATCATTAACATCTTTTACTCTTTATTACCTACTATACTAAGTTGACGTGAAAGCATACTAGTCCTACCTCAATCAAATTCAATCAATCAGACATGACATCAATCATCCCGAAACAACAACACGCATCATGGGTGACACGACCCGTGTTGTTCCTCAGGTTAGGCGTGTTCAGGGGAAGCACAATCATCTCAAACATGACATTTTAACTAGGAGACTCGGACCATGTTTATCATTAACACATACCGCTTGCTTTGATGTTTTCTTCAAGGTCAATAGTTTATTCGGGGAACAAGGCTTCACATGCGTCGAAGAAGGATGCAGCCATTTTTTAGGCTTTATTAGGGTTCCAAGAACGAGGCTCATGTCCCAAAGGCATGCCGCATGTGGATCGTTTCGTCCAGGAAACGCTGTCGTGGTCGGAATGACGCACGTCGATCATGACGTGGTCGTCCTCCCAATGGACGCAAACCGTGTTTACTTGAACATGGTCTGCTTTGATAGTGGTTCTTTTTTTGAGACATGTCGTCAGTCAACGCGGCCTATCTCATTGTGTCTCACACTGGTAATGTTGACGTGAACCGTGTCATAGGGGAACATGACCCGTGTCCGATTGCAGGTTACACAATTTACCATTATTTTAAACATCAAATAAATTTGAAGAACTCTTTCATAAAAAAACGATTGACAAATAATTAATCCACCGAAGATCCTCTTTACTTATCATTAATAAACAATTAAAATTCAAATTAATCTTTTTTAATAATCCTAATTTTGTACTTTATTCGTTATGCGATTATCATTTTACGCTTTAGATTATGTTCGTCCTCTGTGTCACCTCCTCTTGACACAAGTCTTAAAGAGAAAGAAAAAAAAGGAGAGAGAAGAAATAAATGAGAGAGAAGAAATAAATGAGACCAATGAGAAATTCTTTGGCGGATGAAACATAAATTAAAGGCTTAAAAATTATTTTCTTCGTGGTTAAAAATTTATATAAAAATAATTCGGATTTTAAAATTTAATCATATTTCAAATTTCAATCCGAACTCCATATGGCTGGGTCGGACAAGAGTGCTTTCGAGGTATTAGAGTTGATAATGGAGATTCCAGAGGACTAATGTTCTCATATGTTCCGAGCTGCTTCTACATTTTAGATGTAAGATGCGTGCAATTAAACACCACGATTAATTTTCTAAATACGTGTCCACTACATGAGTACCTGTGCCCTGCTTCCGTGTCCTGGCTTTCGGATGGATGAGGAGGTGGAGACGACTGTTTCGTGCGCCATTTGCGCACTCGACGCGTGGACGGAGAAGAGGACCTCTCGCACGCCGCGCGTCGTCACCTGTCCCCGTTCTTGATGGCCAAGCACTCTATTTAATGCTTCGCCGTCGATTGCAAAGCCCGGGGAAGAAACCTGCGACATATCGTTAGAGACAATGGATCAGAAGCAATCTGCGAAGCAAGAGCGCGGACCGGCGACCGAAGGGGAGCAGTGGCAGCAGCGGCGGCCGGAGGGGGATGTGCAGCTGCCATCGGAGAGCAGCCCCTACGTGCAGTACAAGGATACGGAGGACTACAAGATGCGGGCCTATGGCACCCAAGGCCACCAGACCCCCGTCGATCTGCCTCACGGTGGCGTCGGCACCGACGCGCCGACGATCTCCGGCAGCGGCGTCTCGGAGAGCCAAGTTCGCGCCACAGACGCCATCAACCGCCAAGGCGTCCCATAGTTGATATACAAATGTGTTCTACGTCTGTGTACAAAGAAGAAATAAACTCGATCATCTGCAGGATTGGTTACTTTCTGCATGCGAAGTTTGCGATCATATTTTTGTATTATTTTCCTTTTCTTCGAATTTTCAGTTTTTGTTGGGGTGTTTGCAATCCATGTTAGATCTCGTTGGGATCTTTTAACTGTAGTTTGTGATTCGGCTATGATCATGAGATTTGTTCCCTATTTTTACTAGGGAACTCGCACTCGCATCATTTCTTATATTTATAATTTAATTTAATTATAATTCTTTTTATTTTACACGTCAAAGAGTATTATTTTTATCTTTACAAATTTAATCCAAGTCGATTTAACATGATCCTTAGAAGGAAGAAATTAATTTTAATAAAAAATACTAATTTTGAATCCTTAATTGAGTTAATTTTAAACTTTATTTTAAAAAAAGAATGATCAAAATCCACTCTCTTTAAAAAAATTAATGTTGCAAGGCGAATAATTTTATGCGCCGAAATAGGTCAACCTGTTTGGAATCTCTTTAATCTCCAAACGAAAACGAGGGGTATAATATATATCTATATATTACAATTTTAAGGGCCACAATCGTATCTTTTTTAAATTGATTAAAAATTTATTTACATTTGGACTCAATTTACCATTCCTCCCTATCTTTTCCTTCCTTCTCTTATTGTTAATAACTTAATTAATTATGCAATTATTTAAGTGAATAAAATGGAATAAGGTGATTTATTTATTCACTGGTTTAGACGCATTTTAATAAAACTCACTTTATTCAAAAAGGAAAAAAGGAAATAAGTGCCGCATAGTAAGTATGCAATATGGGCTGGTCTTTGTTTTATCCAAGGACAAGGCCCAGGCTCATGTAACATGATTATAGTTCTATTTCCCTCGATATATTATCAACTTGGTCAAAATTAATGTGGTGAATTTACTTTTAAATAAGAGTATATAGAGTTTATGATGAAACATATGCAATAAGTTAACATATATTTACTATTCCATAGTCGCTATATTAATTAATTTAATTGAATAATTATGTATTATTAAATTATTATCTATGCATTCAAATCTAAACCGTGTCAAATCGCAACGCCATTCATCTTCACTAACTTTTGTATCCTCAAATAATCTACATTTTTTTTTTGCATTATGACGCTTCATATGGATGACATATTTGTTGGAGGACTTCTTTATAATTGTTATTTTAGTATTAAAGAACGACCAATATGTATTAACCTTCGCGAGATAATTACATTGACGAAAGATTGAATATTAAAGAATTATTATTTTGACTAATTCAATATCATTTAAAATTACATATTTAGACGGATGAATTTTATAATGAAACTTTTAACACATACATAAATTCAAACTCTGATTATATTTATCACTCAATCTCAACTCAATTCGTTCTTTTTTTTTTGAGTGTTTGTTGATTGAACTTGGTTGGTGGGGCGTTGGTATTCTTGACCGCGTGCCTTATGGATCATGGTCGTCATAAATAACTAACAAGTCGTCTTTGAAGTCGTATTTTGACTTCGGCCACGTGTTATAACTCGTAATAATGCAGAAACAGAAATGGAAGTGGAAGGAGAGTGAAAGACTAAAAAAGTTATTAAAGCATCAAATGCAGAAACAGAAATGGAAGTAGAAGGAGAGTGAAAGAGTAAAAAAGTTATTAAAGCATCAGCATTAGAAGCAACGACCACAGCGGCAGGAACAACACAAGCAACTGCAACAGGAAAAGAGAAAGAGAAAATCAGTAAAACAGAAGAAGTGACAGCAGAAGATCAGAGAAAGCAGAAAATAATGAAGCAGAAGTGACGGGAGCTCGAATCCCCTTTCATGTTCATTCTTCCTTCTTGTTCTTCACTTGTTCTTGTGCTCGTTCTTGCGTCAGCAGCGAACGTCTCTCCCGTTGATCCTTCATCGGCGATCACCGAGCTGAAGCTTCGCCGGCGGAGTTCTTCTATTCGCCAAACCCTATCAACCTGCGCAGGAGAAGGAAGAGAGTTAGTGAGAAGAGAGAGAAAAATAGTCTGCAACTTCTTATATTTTCCAAATCGCGGAGTCGGCAATTGGGCCTCGGCAACGTTGCGCTCCACAATGTTTCCTACAGTAGAATTTTTGAATAATTTGAAGATTAGAAGAAGATTTCTTGGCGGGTTCTAATACCACGTCATCGGCGACAGATGCGATTCTTGGACTTGTTCCATGTTCGTCACCTACAACAAATCGATAGCGTATTTTTATATTATGTGCATGCACAACACATGAAATTGTATCAGTGACATGTCATAATTTTTCTTGACTTCACACAGGGGAGGTCACGTAATCCATGCCAATACGACCTTAAGATAGAGATGTTTGATGAGAGGAAGTAGATTATACTTTTAGTATTCCATTCCCATGTCAATTGGATTTACATTTTAGCATTATTCAATTGGGGCATCTTGACTGAAGAAAAACATATTAACAAGAGATGTTATTTTATTATAATAAAATCAATTTTTAGTACAAATTATATCAAATTTTAAAGTTAAAATCTCTCACTTTAATATCATATATACTAAAAAGAAGTAAGGTAACTCAATGGAGAATTAAATTAGATGTACTGTCAAATATCTTAAAAATTTAAATCAATAAGAAAAATAACATCTTTATTTAATGAAAATATTAAAAGCCTTAATCAATATTTTAATTTTTATTCAGGTTGCAGTAGAGTTTAATTTTGGTTTTAAGAAGAAAAAAATATTCGACTTATAAGAATGTCATGCATCCATCTTAAATTGTTATAACAAATTTTCGTTAGGTAAACAAAAGCCTAAGAAATCGATCATAGACTCCGATGTAAAAATATAGCTTTTTTGCACATTTCAAAAAACACCTAAGATGGTTTTTTAATTAAAAAGCACTGTCGGAGACTGATACACATTATTTTTATATTTTGAATATCTTGCAACTTATATCATATTAATTAATTAACGTATAACTTATGTAATGCACATGCACAAAGAAACATATAAGCTAATTAATTATGCAACTTATAGAATAAAATATTACTATTATTGGAAAAATATAAAAGCAATATGAATATAGGCTCTTAAAAATCATCCAAAATTTGACAATATTTTCCTATTAATTTTTAAAGAGCACTCAAAAAAATATCGAGTTATTTTATTCGACCCGTGAATAATTATTACATAGTTTTAATTTGCCTAAGAAATCCAAACTCTAACTGCTTATTCACTAAAAATAAATTAACAAATTGAACTTTATAGATCATACGTTTAAATTAAAGCCAGGATTATTGAGTGAGATATACTTTTTTTTATGTGTTCTCTCAAGCTAAAATATTAGCCAACTTTTTTTAATAAGAGAGACATATAAAAGAAAATAAAATAATAGTTAATTAATAAAGTTCTTACTTTACTAGTCGCAGGTAATGGATGCGTCACCTATGTATAAATGGGACTGTGATTAGTCCACTAATTAATGAGCAATAATGCCTTAAGATCCAATTTGGATCCATTAATCCAAATGCTCCAAATAAATCGCTCTTAAATATTATTTAATCCTCCTCTCCTTCTCCTGCTACTCCGTGTTCGCCTTCCTACCCTTCCTCTCTCTATTGCTCTCCAGTCTCCACCAACCCCCTCCATCTCCTCCTCCATTCGTCATGTAAACCTACCACACCTTAAGCTTTCGCCACCTTCTTCTTATTAGTGTGAGGCTGTGAGCCTTCGCTCCTCTCAAGTCCCAACGCCTCCAGTGGAGAGGAGGCCCTCCAAGATGGCGGCAGCGGCGCCCCACTCGAGCTCTCTGTGTCATAAGAAGCATTCCTGTGCGTCCCCTTCCATCTCGAGTTCGATCAGGATCTCGAACGCCCGCCGCAGATCCACACTAAGGATCGCCTCCCTCGGACACGGACCGACGGCTTGGGATCGCAAAGGCGACAGCTTGTCGTTACATGGCGCCTTCGGAGGCGCGAGCAGGAGCATTGAGGAGGTGAGGTGGTGGTGGCCGGTGGGAGATGGAAGGGGCAGCAGGAGGAGGAAGGCTGGCGGCGGGGAGGTCATGTGCAGCAGCGGGCTGGCGCGGGAGGAGGAGAGGGTGATGGCCGTCGTCCCCGAGAGGGCGAAGGTGGTGGCGCTGGTGGCTCTGGCCATGTGTCTCTGCAACGCGGATCGGGTGGTGATGTCTGTGGCCGTCGTGCCACTCGCCGCCAAGTACGGCTGGTCCTCCGCCTTCCTAGGCATCGTCCAGGTCTTCTCTCTCTCTCTCTACACATTAATTTCTCGAAACAAATGGAGAAAAAAAGAGAGGAAAAAATGGCATAGATCCGACAGTTTTGCAGTCTATAATGTTCTATGAATGTGTTCTTCATAATGTTAGAAATGTTTTATTACATTATATATTTTTAGAATAAACTAATAAAAAACTATGTATAATGAACATATGGTTTTAGAAAAGTTCTTCATCGTCCAGCTTCTCACACTAATAAAAAAACTATTCATTTTAGAAATGTGTTCTTCATAATGTTTAGTATATATAATGTCCCAACTCTCTCCACTTTGTCGTGCTTCCGCCCAAACCATTCCCACATCAGACCAGATATCGACAGGATATAATGAACACAATCACACACCAAGATATAAAAAATAACATCTTTAGATTCACCGAGGCATTTGGAATGAATCGCTCTGATATCAACATCAAGACAAGTCCCTCATGTCTTTAATTTTTTTTTCTCTGTAAAAGAAACATAAAATAATGGGTATTCCAAGTCTCTTAACCATGTGGACTTGATCTGCTACATTGATATCCAGCTAGAAAAAAGGTTAAGGTGTCTACACTAACAGAGTTCAAATAATAAATCTGCAGTCTTCGTTTCTGTGGGGATACATAATCTCGTCTGTAGCCGGAGGAGCCCTTGCGGACAGGTATGGCGGGAAGCGAGTCCTGGCTTGCGGCGTGGCCGTCTGGTCCCTGGCTACCTTCCTGACACCTTGGGCCGCCAACCACTCAACCGCAATGCTGCTCGCCGTCCGTGCGCTCTTCGGGCTGGCCGAAGGCGTTGCTTTCCCTTCCATGAGCACGCTTCTGTTCAGGTAATCGAAGCTGCTCTCTCCAAATTCAAATTCTGCACTCGGCAATTGCACGTTCTTTTAGTCACAAAACTTGTTAAGCTTAACGTGTATATGTCTCTGTAATGTGCGGTGCAGGTGGTTCCCTAACCATGAACGAGCCAGTGCCGTGGGCATCTCCATGGCCGGATTCCATCTGGGGAATGTTTTGAGTTTTCTTGCATCGCCGATCATACTGTCGAAATTCGGGATCAGTGGCTCCTTTGCTTTGTTTGCAGCCATTGGTTTCCTCTGGCTTTCGGCGTGGGTGCCCGGGACGACGAACGACCCCCGGGACAGCCAATTCATCAGTCAGGCTGAGCTGAAGCTGATTCGAGCTGGGAAGACGGACTCAAAGATTGAAGGCAGCAAGTTCCCCCATCTGCGCCACTTGTTATCCAAGATGCCTACATGGGCTGTTATCCTGGCTAATTTTGCCAACAACTGGGTAAGAGACCATTTGATCTGCAGTAGCTCCAAATACTGTCACATCTGAATTCTTCTCTGAACGAGGCTGCCTACACCTTGCAGGGATACTTTGTACTTCTGTCATGGATGCCCATATATTTCAAGACTGTAAGTATTAGGACTCTTTGCAATAAGCACAGGACGACACCAATTTATATATCTTTCTAACTCATGCTGCTGTAGGTATATAATGTGAATCTGAAACAAGCAGCCTGGTTCAGTGCCGGACCTTGGGGAATAATGGCCTTGTCAGGTTACATCGCAGGAGCTTCTTCAGACTTGATGATAAAATCAGGTCACTCTGTGGTACAAACCCGAAAAATCATGCAGGTAGATACTTAACAGCTAAAACATACAACTCAATTATAACTTCCCTAAAAAATTCTAATATTTCAGCATGCAAGTTTTTAGCTTTCATTACTATATATGATCAGGAAAACCGCTATGATACTTACCCGTTAGTGTATTATGTGTTGCAGTCTATTGGTTTTATCGGACCAGGACTGGCGCTGCTATCTTTGAGATTTGCTCAGACGCCAACAGTTGCTGCTATCCTCCTAACTACAGCCCTGAGCTTGAGTTCTTTTAGTCAAGCTGGATATTTTATTAACATTCAGGTAATCTTGAAGCTCTATCATGTCACTCTATCTTTGCAAAATAACATGCACTGCGAGATTTTGTTCCAGCAAATCAAACAAAGCTTGAAAATCCTTCAGTTGATAACTTTAGTTACCTTAATCTGAATATTGAAGTTACTGTGAAATCTGATAACTCCAATCTTATATTTTTCAGGACATTGCTCCCAAATATGCAGGATTTTTGCATGGTGAGTTTATGGCATTCAACTCTGACAATTGTCTAATTTAATAATTTATTTCATGTAATTTACCTAATCTTCTTTGTTCAACAGGGATAACGAATTCAGTTGGCACTTTGGCAGCTATAATCAGCACCATTGGGGCTGGTTACTTTGTGCAGTGGTTAGGGTCATTCCAAGCTTTCCTCACAGTCACAGCAACTCTCTACTTCATGATCTCCATTTTCTACAATACTTTTGCCACTGCGGAACAAGTTTTCTTCTGAGTGCCTTATAATGTGTCTTCTTAACTTCCAAGGGACTATCTAGAAACGCAACAAGCAAAAAAAAAGGAAAGAAAATCCTTGTAGGAATTAATAAATATAAAACTAAGAGTTTGTCCGCAGCAACCAAGTTGTCATATGTACAAAATTTTTCCCAAGCAGCACAAGGTCTTACAGTGTTAACCATTCGTTGTACATGTATAATATTGAGAATTTATGTGTATTCTACGATGAGGAATGCGACAACATCTGAGTGAGGCTTTGCAAATTCATAATCATCCATGATATATTGGATCTTATTCAATTGATTGTCATTCTCAAATATGATCTGATCTGTGACCAATAAACTACTGATTCCAAGCATCTTTGAATGATTTTGGTTCCTTTTCGCTGTAAGTTGATAAATGAAATCTTACAATGAATTATCTCTTCAAAAAGACAAACTATCACGGATCATATGCAAATCCGCCTCCACCCCCACCCCGACCGATCATCCAGATTATTCGTGCCAACAGGTCATCATGCTGCAACAACAAAGGTAGAAGGATACGATACACGTTATGAATTTCAGAATATGTTGGTATTAGGAGAAATAAACACGATGTTGCATCTCCGAAGACATACATTTCAAAAATCATTATGTTTATAGTGTCAATGTAACGCCCCGAAAACGCGTCCCACCACGCAGACGAATCGACATTTGTCACGCGTACGAAACGATCTCCGTGACGCTACAAAATAATAAACTTGACTTGATAATTAACAATCATGATCAAAATATGAGAAATAAGAATATTACAAAAGGAGATAAATGGACATGAGAGAAAAAAATCAGAAAATGATTTATAAGATATTGACATATGAACAAATCAGCGAAAGACACATAACCTTAATTAAAAGATAACATAATTTAAGACTTGAACTTTAAACATATAACTTGTCCATAAAGGTCATTGACTTTAAAGAAACATATATATATATATATATATATATATA
>LTAE01001762.1:40336-50970 GCA_001647135.1 Pontederia paniculata | reverse complement strand
CCTCAGTACAAAGAAAGGAGTGTTGTAAGGGAGCCTTCGCCCTTTGAAGAAGGAGATAGTGAACTCCGAAGATCTCGCGGGAGAATATCGGAGCGGGGACGTAGGCCAAAGAGTTCGGCTGAACCTCGATAACAAACTTTGCGTTTGTTCTTGTGTTTGTTCTTCTCTCTACTCTTTTCTCTATATTTGTGTTTATATTCGTATATGTTTGCTTCCGCTAACACAACATTAAGAGATCTAAGTTAAGAAGAACATAAAATTTTAATATACCAATTCACCCCCTCTCTTGGTGTCATTCTAGATCCTACATTTCATAGTTATAATAATTTGGATCTTCTAATTATTCTAGGTTTCCCTTTGTTATGTTTAACTATTTGGAGATTCTAAAAGGTTTTTATTGTTTATGAATATTCTTCTGACATGTGTATTGTTATTTGTTTAATATTTTCTTGAACAACATATTATTCAAAAAACATATAAACATTTTTGGAAAACACAATATCTTTAAAAGTATTTCATTTTTTGAATATAAAACTATATATTAAGCTAAACGTATTTCATAATAAAACAAAGGGAACATATTACATCATAATAACTATAGGCAAAAATATTATAAATCTGAAAAACTAAAAACTGAAACAATTACATAATAGGAGAAATAAATTATTCAAAATGATAAAAAAATGCCATTCATTAAAATATAATATATTAAATAAAAGTTTAAATAATATATTTAATAAACTTAAATAGCAATATAATAAAATAAATATTTTTTATTAATAAACGTTTATTTAATTAATTATTTACATCAAATTTCAAATTCAGTCAAATGTAGAATTACATTTCCAAAATTTCTACTACATCTTCAAATAACGAAAACGTAACTCTATTAAAAAGTACAAGTAAAATAAAAGAAAGAAATATTATAAATGGCAACAATATAAATAAAAATGAATAATGTAAATAGTTATGTAATAAATATATTAATTTTCATAAAAATAAATCAAAATAAATATTACCAACCTTTAAAAAGTAATATGAGTAATTTTAATATTTTAATTTTAAAACAAAATCATTTAAAAATTAAATAATAATATAAAATAGAAATATAACAATTATAAAATAAAAGGATGAATAAAATATTGGTGACGTTAATTTAAAACTATTAAAGATAATAAATTATATATTACGCATCATAATAAAAATATATAATATATTCACAAAAGAAATAATTATTTTATAATGACAAAATGACGAGAGAGAATCAAGAGTACGAGTGTGAGTCCACTAAATTAATATAAGAAAAGTAATTGTTTGTCGGGTCCACTAGGTAAAAAAATATTTTTTATCAATTTAAATTTTAGAACATTAGAAATAAAGTAAAGATACATCTATATTAAATAATATATATTATAAGAATATATGTGTAATTAATTAATTAATTGTTAATATATGATAATATTTTTTTCTAACAAAACACTTACATCAAATTCTTAACTTCAATCAAATAATATAATTTATTTTTCAAAATTTCTTTTACACAAATTAAAACTAAGAAAAAAATAACTTTTTTTAAATACAAATCATATCAAAATTTTTAATTATAATTATTTACATTTAAAATTTATAATTGTATCAAACTAAGTTACCCTTTGGTGAAAATTGTTTTACTTTCATAAACTAATATCCCAAAGACATTTTTAAGCAACGAGGAGTTGTGTACCGCTCAACCCAAACTCCTATTGGTTAATGGCAAGCCATTATCAAGTATCAAACACCTATCGGGTATATATTCGAATCAGGGAATCATTTTTGGACAGATACATGTAGCTGCTGCACAGAGATCCTTATCAGTGCTTTTAAGTTTGTACAAAGGATGTTCTTATTGCCACTCCTAAAAACTTAATGCCACTCCTTCATATTCATCTTTACCCTTCTTTATTATACTAATAAATAACTTAACTAATTCATCTTAAAAGTTATCAATTCCCAATAAAATTAATCATATAGATTAATATTTTATCCCTTTTAATACTAACCAATTTTTTTATTAAAAAATTATTATTATTTACTTACTTCATTACAGCTCAATATTTATTATTATATTATATTATTTATATATTTTCTAAAGTATACATTATAATATCTTTTTTTGTTAATATCATATGTTTTTACGAGTGCGTAATATTTTTTTTGTTAGAAGTACATTACCTTTTTTATCAAATAAAGTATAAAATATAAATATTTATTATTCATACATTACATCTCAATAATTTGCATCTTATATTTTATTTTTAAAAAAAATATTACACACATATACTAATTAAAATATATTCACTTACTTGTGTTACTTTTTAGGATATCTAGAATTTGATATCTATAATAAATTTAGTGATAAACACTAAAATGATTTATTTATAAAAAATTATCTAAATAACATTAAATATCACTCATATAAATAATACATCATAAACTTAGGTGTAATAAAAATAAATAAATAGTAATAAAATGATATATTTTTTCATAAAAAGTGTGGTATTAATAGAAAAAATATTATAATATATTGCTAAGGAATTATATAAATAATATATATAATAATTAATTATACTGAAGTAAATAAATAGTAATAAAAAATATGATTAGTATTAAAGGATCTATAATATTATTAACTTTCTTGGGAATGTGCAAACTTTATGAAAAATTAATAAAGTTGTTTAATAGTATAGAATCAATGAGGGTAAAATTGAAAAAAAAGAGTGGCATTAAGAATTTAGGAGTGGCATTAAGGGCACTCTTGTACAAATGCTTATTGCACTTTATAGAAAATGACATAAATTTTGTTCCTTATGCCACAATCAAATATTTCTTAGCAAATATGGTGATAAAAGGAAAAAAAAGATCATAAATTGTATCATATATAAATAACTACTAAAAGAAATAATGAGTTGGAATGATTCAATGTTATGCACCAAGAACAGAGAATTTTAGTTTCTCAAATGATGAAAACAAGGTTGGGTTCGATATGTACTAGCGATTAATAACGAATGACGATTAGTGATTAGCGGTAACGAATTAATTATTAAAATTAACAAAAGTGTTTGACAAATATAGTGTTTGAATCAATCAGTAAATATAGAATGACCAAAAAGGGTACAGATAATTATTTAAATAATATGCATTAATATATGCACCATAAATTTAATAACACATTTTTATTTTAATTATTTTCATATTAATAAATAATAATAAAATAAATAGTTGATCAAATAATTATAAATTAATAAAATAATAATAAATAATAAAATAATCATGTCGTATAAAATAATAAGTGTATAATACAAATAGTAACTAATGTTAAAATATTTTGAGGGTATAACCGAAAATAAATTTTAATACGCTTGGAGCTATCCTAGATGTTGGTCTTTCAAACATCTCAAAACATTGAGTTTTAATCGTTTATCGCTATTATTAATTATGTTTACCAAAGATTTTAAATAGCGTATTGACTTAGTGAACACTCTTCATGCTAGTGTAAATGTTATTTTAAGGGCGTGCCAAACAGAACCCAAAACTAAGTGGCAAAAAAGGTTTTAAACCTGGATTCATTATTTCATACAGAACTATATATACATGAGTAATCCGAGAGGCCCCAATAACAAACCAAAGTTGCCATCTGAATCTTAAATAGATTTGGCTGATGCCATGCTCACTTGATCTTATTAATTCGATCTTAACTCAATTTACATAATGCTCTAAAACATGATCAACTCATTTGGCAGATCCATGCAGCGTTTTCCAAGTGCCGCCGCCTTAATTAGTCTAAATCCAAACCATTAGCATGCATAAAATTCCACCAACTCGTCCAGCGACTCGGGCTGGGGGTCGGCGTTCTCCAGCATCCAGAGCAAGTGCTCAAAGAGAACCACCTCGCAGCCGACGACCGTCCCGCCGCCGGCGCCGTCAGACCCGCCGGGCACGCCGGATGACCTCTCCACGAGCACGCGGAAGAGCGGGTGGCCGATGAGGCTGGAACTGATGAGGTACCTGCGGCGGGACTTGCCGACGTACACGGGGTGGAGACCGGCCGGGACCTCGTCGGCGCCGTGGAACGACCTCGAGTTCCAGCGGTGGCGGTCTTCCTCCTGCGTCGAAGAGGTGCGGCTCACGGCGGTGCTGGTCCGCGCGATGCTGCGGCTCGAGGACGAGTGCCAGCGCTTTATCATGCACTTGAGCTTGCTCAGCTTACTGCTCCCACTACTGTTCGCCATAAGAGATGCACACGCTCGCCAGCTGAGAGAAAGAGAAGAGGCGAACTACTTGCTGAATAGTGAATACAGAAGATGTAGAATTTAATGGCCGGGAGAGAAGAAGTGGATGCTTGGAAAGTATAACTGCATGAATTCTGTGATTGGTTAAGCTAAATAGGAAGGAGAGAGAGAGAGAGAGAGAGAGAGAGAGAGAGAGAGAGGCTTGGTTCAGTGTCTTTTTAGCTGTATGCCAATGCACCAGCAGGTTTTACAACTGTAGCCAGTGGACAAGCATGTTNGAGAGAGAGAGAGAGAGAGAGAGAGAGAGAGAGAGAGGTGCTTGGTTCAGTGTCTTTTTAGCTGTATGCCAATGCACCAGCAGGTTTTACAACTGTAGCCAGTGGACAAGCATGTTTGGTGTCGTTGTCTCCTTCGGAGAGCAAAATAAGCTTGAAGAGTAGTACTTGGTGCTGTTTGATTACATTATGGTGGTTTGCGAGTAGATTAGATTTTGCAGTCGACGGCGAATCTAAGATGTTGTCTCATAGTATCACAGACTATTCTTAGGACACAAAATTTACATCACCGATTCGGTGGTCACGTCAGTATTATGAGAATATGTACTAAATTTATTTACAGAAATCGACTTAATTCTGATCTTAGTCATCAGGATATGCTCATTAATTGTGTTACAGATGGCTTAGCTTTGCAGAAACTATTTATCTTCGCTTTCTTGGAGCCACATTAAGATAGTTTTCTGAAGAGTTCATAACAGAAAACAATCCTCTCAGATGCAAATTATTCACTTGATCTAGTGATACACGACTGGCATTAAAAGAAAGCAAACAAGCATTATAAAGCCAAGTATCTTATTAACAGTAAAAAGAACTATTTAATATTTTTCAACTAATTAGTATCACCTAATTATATATTATGATAAAAAAGCTCCTAACGAATTTTTTTTACATAGGCACCAAATGAAACGATGTATCACCAACTTGATTGATATCCTTTAATATTTTGATTCAATTGTAATAGTGAAATAGTGACTACTATTGTGGAAGTACCATGTAATTTTGCTAGGCACATGAACTGGGATTGAGTGATGTTGAAATAAAGTGGGGACATAGTACTTATGATTGACATATACGTAAACAATTACAGTTCCGAAGAACTAGTCATGAGAAAAGGCTTTAACAGCCTAACTCTACTCTTTTTTTTCTTAATGTAATGTGCTAATCAAACAATACAATCACAGGAGGTGGCACATTTCTGAGCTAATTAGGTGGACAGCTCAAGGAGGTTGGTGAGGATGGGCAAACAGAATTAGCAAAATATCAAAGAAAAAAAATGGTGTACCTGCCTAAAGCCAGTTTCATGAGTTAACAACCATCATTAAATTAATCTGCCGTTTGGTATCAGTGTTTTGTTGCCTAACATAAGAGACATTTTTTTATATTTATGAGGTGTAAGGCACCTTCTAAGTTCTAAAGGAACTTTGTTGGCAAAACTGATTTAGGATAACTTAAACTAATGCTTATTTTTGCTTTGTTCTCCCAGGACAAAGTATGAATTCTCCCAGGGACAAAGACATTTAAGTTTATAGATGGAAATGTGGGTTGTCATTCTATCCTAATTATATATGCAGTACTGCGCCTACCTACCTTTCCTCGTGTATAAATATTTGCAACAAGATATGTAATCTGTACTAATCTATTGTTATTGTGATTTTCCCCATGTATATTGATGCTTGTGTTGTCAACTATTACATCTTATTTGGTTTTCTTATGTAGAGAATTGTGAGAACTGAAAATAAGGACGTGGTGCATGAGTCATCTCTCGATTTGAATATTAAAAAGTTTCGAATTCGAATTTATAGTGACTCGATCTGAGTTTTCTTACTTAAATTTTAAATTTTATCAGTCACTTTTTAACATGAGAATACGGGCAAACAAAGTAACAGGCAGCACCACTATGATACGCTTTGAGTTGGGCTAATTCTATTTTGCTGACACCAAGGAGTTTTCATGAGGGTACTCACTACCCAATCTAATATTTGTTTTCTGAAGCAGACACATTTTGTTTTGTGTTGAAGCCAAACTTTGTTGAGATAAAAGAAAGATGCTCTTGATTATTCAGAAAACATGCTCCAACATGACCAATCATGAAGCAATGCAAGTGCATAATTATTAATGCAGGGATCAAGGGTAGACAATGCCAAAAGAAATCCTTTATACAACAACTAACGTATGTGCTCAATGTATGACAAAGGTAGGCTGACATTGACATCTAAATATATTGCTAATTAGTTACTAGCTACTTTCCCTTTATACATATATATATATATATATATATAGTAAAGATTGCGCAACACATTAAATTACAGAAGTCCACTCTCCCTCATATTTTTATATAGGGGCAGGGTAGCACACTTTTAATGTAGTGCGTGTAGCACATTAAAAAGTAACGATACTTTATGTAAAAAAAAAATTAACACTATTTATTTGTACAGAAAGTATCATTACTTTATGTATAAGTGCGCTACATATTCTTTTTTTTCCTTTTTATATATATATTTGTTGTTGTCGAACTATAAGTACAAGCTCATACTATTATATTTATATGTAATGTGAGTAGATGTAGGCTACATTGTAATTTACAATCATAAATATTTATTTATATATTTATATATACTACAAATATCATATAAGAGAGAATATCACATATAAAAGAAGACACTTAAAATTACGAGATTCATCTTTAACTGAACTACGTTTTTTAAGAATGATGATAGAAATATTATTATTTTTATTGATGAGAATTTTGTAGAGAGAGGATAATAATAACAAAGAACATCTCCTAAGTTTACCCCTATAGAATTTATTTATGCACTCTCATAATAAAAATTATTTTTTTTTAAACAGAACTCTACAATGTCCTCCTAAATAGAACACTTATAATCACAAAAATTAAAATTCTGACCCAAAAATATAATGGATCTCAAAATTTTTGGAGGGAAACTTAACTTCTTACACCCCAATAAGGGATCCCGTGGATTTCCCTCATGCTCGTGAGCAGCAAGACCCCCATATACGGAGGCGTCTTTTTAAGGCAGAGAGTATTACAGAATTGGTGAACATATAAACTTAGAATTCAATACATTATAACAATATACACTGAGATCTCAAATGAGCATTTAGGTCATAGTCTTAATGGAGATATATATATTGCTGATGCAGCTGATAGCATGTTAAAGGTGATTTATTAGTTCATAAAGAATATTTATCCACAACGAAAAGTACTACTGTACTCTGCATAAAAAGTCTCAAAGTTGTGCTTCTTGGTGAAAGAAATAATTAGTCAATTGATAGTCTAAAATGGAAAAAGAAGATTCAGAATATATATAAATAAGCTGTTAGACCATCATGATCGTTGAGACTTTCTACATTATATTGGGCACAAATGTCCCCTTGGACCCCTTCTCAATGTATTTTGATAATTTATTATTGGAGGACATGCAGATGCATAGGATGAGTAACTACAAATGTTGCTTTGGCAGTGGCACTTGAGGGGTCACACTAGTGGATGGACTACAGTTGTAAAGGTTTTCTGCAGCCTAGAGAGAGACTCAAGGCAAGCCAAGTTTCTGCTCTGGACGAGAGGTCCCCTTAGAGGACAAGGCAGCAGGAACTCCGGACTTGGACAGTACCAACTTGGGCGATCTGTGGGCTGAAGAGGTCTGTCTGTGTCTCAAGGTTTGCCTCTGAATTGACAGAAGGATACAGACAACAAAATTCTGGTGATTGGCACTCTCACATGGATGATGCCATGCATTTGCCAACTTCTCGGTGTTTTCACAGTGTTCAGAGCATAAGATTTGGTGGTCTCATTAATCTGACATAGTTACTTTTCCTGCACAGTAACAAAAAGTGTGATCAAGTTAGAACCTATCCAAGTTACATACTATGTAGTGTTGACATGGATTTTACTGTTCTGAAGGTGCCAATAATGTTCTGCAAACTCCTTTGACATCATTATGTTGTTCTTTAGCATAATTGTATGTGAAGATGCAGGTGATATTATTGATGGAGAGACTAAAGTTGCTGGCAACAAAATCATTTTTCTTTGAACCAAGTTCCCCCAAAGTTGGTTCACTTGGATGCTTACAAAAGGGTTGTGGGACTTTTGTACAAAGGAATGGCCAACTCCTGTGGAAGAATTGGCATCCACAATGCAAACACAGATTACTGATTCCCTAATTAAATTGTTTGATACTTGGTGTTAAGCCAAGTGATCAGTTTATCATAATTATAGCACCACTGTTGTTGGCTTTTCTAATGTAACTTGCCATTAAGAACGTACAATGAAATTTGGCTGTGGTTTTTATTTATTCCAATAGCCTCGCCTCAAGTAACAGAGAAAAGAAAGATATTTATTTTGTAAAAAAAAAATCATAAATCAGATTTATATTTAAATATATTTTTTATCATTGAGAATCTTAATCATCATATATAATTAAGCGCTCCGTGTAACATAACTATAGATTTCAAAAAGTGTTGTCTGCCATATATGTACTCATTAATAAAAAAATAGAGGATTCACTGCAATTTAGTTGATCAATGTAATAAATCTTGGGTTATAATTTTCTTATAATTCTCTCATATAATAAAATTATATTTCATCATTCTTCTTGTTTACATAATTTCTTTCTCATATTATTCATGCAACATCACACATAACGATAGCAGTTAGATCATCTATGTTCTCTTATCTAAATTTTATTTTTGTTTTCTTTCGATATAAGTATATAACTATTCAGCCCTCAACTTTGTGCTACTCTTTCGTCGAAAAGTCAAGAAAAAAATTTAACCGAAATAAAAGAACAAAAAGCATACTGCTGTAATTTACATGTTGGGCTATTCTCTTAGTTGGCCTTCAATTGTATAAAGCCCAGCACAATAGGCAACTTATTGCTGGACAACATGGTCACTACAATTGTTAATTCTTTCATCATTTCTTTTTTTAAATAAAAATATATATTAGCTAGAAACTGAATGATCCTTGTACAATATTGTTTCACCATTTCTCCAGCCATCGCACTTTATTAATTAACGATAAATTATAAAGATACGCGAAATTGTATCGCAAATCATAAAACAAATCTTTATCTGTTAGTGTTCTACGACTGATCAATTTCCATATTCATAAATAGGAAAATTTATTTTTTAGCATAAATTTAGTTTATTAATTCATGTGATGCAAAGATATATATATATATATATACATATAAATTATTACAAAATAATTATAATACAAAATTTTAATCTTTACATAAAATATTTATTTTGTAGGATATAAATTTGGCTTTGTAACGCTCTACAGTGCCATCTGGAAGGGACTTTGTGCGAAAAATCCACTTGCAACCAAGAATATTCATATCCGGACGACGAGGGACTAACGCACATGTGTCATTGAAAATGAAAGCATTCAACTCTTCAACCATAGCCGAGCGCCAATGAGGAATTTTGATGGCAGAGGAATGACACGTTAGAGTAGAATCCAAGGCAGAAATGGTATGCAACACTTGCGAATCTTGAAGACATGCAAGTTCCCTGTAATTTCGGCGAGTTCCTTGCCGAAGTGTCATGTGCCGTTGAGGAAGTGTGTCAGAAGAAGAAGAGGTGGAAGAAGAGGAACTAGAAGTTGTGGTAGGGACTAATGAATCAGCATATTGAGTAAGAGACGGAGAAATATTGGTGGAAACAGTGAGGCAAGGCAAATTGGGAATGAGAGAAGACACAGAAGGAGGTAATAAGGGGAAAGCAAAGGGGAAACATGTTTCATCAAAGTTAATGTGACGTGCATAATATATTATGTCTATCATGGGATCCAAGCATCGATAACCATGAAAGGAGGACAGATAACCAAGAAAGACATATTTTGTTGAATGAAAAGAAAATTTGTGACGATTATAAGGATGCAGATAAGGATAAGCAGCACATCCAAAGGTTTTCAGAAACATGTAAGATAGAGTTTTATTGAAAAGTTTTTCAAAAGGAGATAAATCACAGAAGTTAATCTATTTATTAAATAAATTGTAGTTTCAAAAGCAAATTGTCAAAAACGATGAGGTACATGAGAATGAGCAAGTAATGCTAAAGCAGTTTCATTGACATGTCGAATTTTTCTTTCAATAGCACCATTTTGTTCATGAGTATGAGGACAAATTAAACAATGTTGAATGCCACAAGAGATAAAATACGATTGAAGGACTCGAAATTCTCCACCAGAATCAGAATGAAAAGAACGAATTTTACGTGAAAACTGACGTTCAACCAATGCTTGAAAGGAAAGAAAAATCGTCTTGACATCAGATTTATTATAAAG
>LTAE01001762.1:0-38213 GCA_001647135.1 Pontederia paniculata | reverse complement strand
GGGGGGGGGGGGCAGCCGCTCTCTTCTCCCTCGTCGAAGAGGTGGCCGCTGCCCCCCTCGGTTGAGAGAGAGAGAGAGCAAGGGGGCAGCAACTTTTCCCTCCTCTCTTTTCTTTCGTCTCCGACGAGGGAAAAGAGAGGGGCCACTGCCACCTCCCCCTCCATAGATAGAGAGAGAAGAGGGAGCGACACATAGAGGAAGCGAGCGTGAGAGTGACAAAGAGAGAGAATCAATGTGACAGAGAGATAAATTGCTCCTGTGGATGTCACATAAGCGCGGTAACCTAGAAACCGACGATAGCCGATCAAAATGATTGCGCATGAAATTTTTTTCAAATTGGATGACTATCATATTATAAAGTGAAGTTTAGTGATCGAAATGAGAATGCGTAAAAATTTGATAACCGTTCGTGTAATTTATCCGATTAAAATAATTTTTTTTTCAACGACAAATTTAAGTTAAGGCTCTTATCAATAATAAAATATATTATGATAATATTTTTTTTAAAAAAAATTATATGAAAAATATCAACGGACATATATAAATTATGATCGTTGTGCATACACACATTTTAAGCTCTCTTATTAATACTATTGTCAATTTAACAAATCAAAATTCGAAAATTTTAAATACATGTATGTACGATGCCATCATAAAATAATTATGCTAAAATAGTATTGATTGAGTTTTAATAATCTTAATCATCATGTGATACGAAATTCGACACGACACGATTCATGATACTACAAATTCGTTCTTGTCGGTGTAGCATGCACGGGACACAATTCCATCACTAGGTCCAAGGAAATATTAATATTCCATCACAAGGTCTCAATATTATGCAAATAAACATATAACTTACAAAAATCATGTCATATGCTTGCTCCAGATTTATCGCGAACCTTGCCGGCCGTAGCTTATGCAATTTGGTTCACGTACGCGTTGCATTGCAATGTTCTATAATTAATCACGTGCTGGAGTAACTCTATATTATTAATTTGAAGTGTCTTTCTCGATGTCCAATTGCAAAAGCGACTTGATTCATCTTTTAAAGGGGGGAAATAACATCAACCTTGGAGAGTTGGAGGGCTACAACTATTGATCTATTAATAATGATCGATTTATTATTTTTTCCCGACGAATCAATCATTGTTTTCTTTTGGGGCATGGAAGAAGCCCGACAATTGATTTGTGGTGAGTGTACTGTTTTTAGTTTAGATTGTAAATAATAGTATTTTAAATTAGTAAACTTATAAGAATTTTTTTTATATTTATCTTTTTAATGTTTTTTTATTGTTGATAATTTTAATATGCACAATTTAAAAAAATATTTTTTAATATGAACAATATGAAATTTGAACTCAGTACATCTAATTTTAATTCTTTATTAAATTGAATAATCTTAACATTTTAAATTTCTGAAAAGAATAATACTTTATATTTATTTATATTCTTAATACGAACAATATTAAGATTTAAATTTAAAATATCTGAATTTAATTCTAGATTACGTGCTACCAATAATTTTAAAAAATCAAATTTAAAAAAATAGTATCTTTATATTTATTTATATTCTTGATAAATACCATTAACATTTATTATTTATCAACGTCGTTTAACGTATATTCACGTGGCTTGTCTTCTCCAAGTTGTATAATTATAAAACCAAATTTGATTTGCGGACTATCCTAGAAGTCGATGGAAATGAATAGTCTTGAAACTAGTTCTTAAAATCAGATCAACAAAATACTTTTTGTACTTTTACTGAATTAGTAAAAAGGAATGCTGATAGCTTTAAATATTAAACAACTAGTGGATATAAAAGAGTCCCAAATAATATAAAGTCATATAAACTTTGATCGGCCGACCTTTACCTCTTAAATTTTCATTTTCTCAATAGGATAAATTTTCTATTTCTCAGAAAAAATTAACTAATATAACAGTAGTCCTTATCAGAATTGCTCACAGAACAAATTAAATTAGGGTTAATTTAGTGCATTCTTATTCCTATTAATTAGATCATTATCAAAATAAATTGTCAGTGATATGACATTTGCTACTAATATAAATTATTAAAAAAATATTAAAATATTCTAAAATATATTTTAAACTTTAATAATATATTATTGAAATATAAATAGAAGAAAAAAATAGAAAAAGAAAAAATAGAAAAATGAGTTTGGTTAAAACTACATGGAGTTTATATTATAATCATTCGATCAAGATGATGTAGAATGATATAGTATATTAATAAAATATGAAAATTTAAAAATATGATTGAATGAATAATTTTATAAAAATGTATTTCACTTTCTGATAGTCTAAAGAGAAATCGATATTATCAAGAGTACTACTGATGTGTTAACTTAAATAAATACAGAATTTGAAAATTATAATCTTACACAAATAAATATGACAATTTATTGAACCGCTCAAAATTTGAGTAAATAATTTATAATCTATTTACATTACCGTATTGATCCCTTAGGGTGCGTTTGATATGAGGTAATTCAGAAGATTATTAATTACTTTACCAAATTATCACGTTTGACTGCAACATAAGATGACATGCATTTTAATAAAATTATTCAATGAATCAATTTTTTTAAAAAAATATATTTTATTAAAAAATAATATTGTTATTTTTTTAATTTTTTTAAGATTATTTCACAAATGATTGATAATATAAACTTTATTTATTTTGTTCAAACTTATCTTTTTCATTATTTTTACTAGATATGTTATAAGAATAGACTATTTTTATTACTAATACTAGTCTTATTTTGTTAAAAATATTTTTTTCTTCGACTGAGGCTAATTAGACATTTTGTTTATACAAAAATAATATATTAATAAAGTTTAATATTTTTTGAAAGTATTTTAAAAATTTTATATTTAACAATTTAAATTATAGTTAATATTATTAATAATTGTCAAAACACTATAATATGATATTATTGATAATGTATAAAATGGTAATCTATTTTAATGATGATAAAAATTATGGGTTAATAAAAATGAAAATACGTCCATGATCATTTTCTTTAGCTATTGTTACTACTTTGTCATCACGAGCTTTACAGTTTATTATATTCATTAGAATATAAGAAAACCAAATGAAAGTCAAATTTTAATATTCTCTTAAGTAATCTTTACAAGTTTCCTAAAGAGAGACATTGCTAGACCAATTAATTAATAACCTTAGATCAGACCATTCAACGGAGAGTAGATTAATCCATGCACTATTATTGGCTTAATGGAGTTGATGTATGTGGGGATTCTTATATATTTCACATATGATTAATTATTATTTGTAGACCGAGTTGGTTTCGAAGAAAAAAAAACAAGATACAAGGAATTCATTTTACAAAAAAAATATTCTTTTAACGTCAATACATATAATTTATTATGTGATATGATTTCGACAAATGGAAGGACACAAATTTGCTCCTTTATTGCCTTCTGATGCAAAAACTTAAAATTATCCTGAAAAAATAAATATGTAATACATTTGATATTTTTTTACATATGTTTATTATTCATATTTTTTTATAAAAAATATCGTTATTCTACAGTATTACGCTATATATTAAAAATGTGCTACACATTTCTTAATTTTTTATTAATATGTTTCTTTTTTTACTCATATTGATGAAAAATAGTTTTAATATATTAAAAAATTATATGTCAGTTTGTATTTTATTATCTATTTATTTCTTTATCATTCGACTTTATATTGTCAACAACCTCCCATTTTGAACTTCAATTTCCTAACTACATAAGTGAACAGATAATTGTGATATTAAATTGAGAATTGATGGTTAACTATCGCTAGGCGAAGTCAAATAGCCTTCGTAAAACAAAGTTCCACGTGAGACATGAACAACCCTGTTCCATCACATGTTTTGATGTAAAGGCTTATTTCTAAACATAACCCAAAGGCCAAAATTTAGAAAAAAAAAATGCCTAAAATCCAAAAGCATCATGGCATACTACATTTTTTCACATGATGAGTTGCTTAATTTTTAATGATAAAATTAGTAAAAAAAAACATTAATGTTTAGAGGCATTCTAATTATTATCATCTTACACATTAACGACACTAAAACGTCAATTTGTCGATCACTATATTTATATGCATGGAAAAAAACTGTACTTTACTCTTAATCTAAGATATTCTAATTTTCCCTTAAATTTAAAAGAAAAAAAGGATATGGGGATTATTTTTGAAGTTAAGCACCAAATTTGCACAAATGTAATCACTAATACATCATATCGTAATAAAAAGTTTTATGATATATTTTTATTGTATGTGAAAACTCTTGCTTATTTAATTCATATATAATGTATTGGATTTGAAAAAATGTCACCTACTTAAAAAGGAAGCACACCATGAGATCCAGTTATCATTAAATACAACAATCAACTGTTTAATAAAACATCAAAAATCACAAAAGCATGTGATGCTCTAATAGTTATTCAATTCATAATAACTAAGCTTTTTAAGCAGATATCACCTTCTGTAAATATAAAGACAAAATTGTAAATGTAATATTAGATCATAACACTATATACATATTATCTCATATTTTGAGACATTAAATTTAAAATGTATGATCAAGATTATTATTTTTATTTAGATTATGATTTTTTTTACTTTCTATTTAATCTAGAATATTAATTTAAAGTTAAAAAATAGGACAGTATATATAGTGTGAAGTAACACTGCACTTTTATTGGACTCTTCATGACACATAAAAATATAACATCTCTCTTATCAAATTTTTTTATTAATTGTACGAATGTGGTCACTCTACACACACTGTCCATATATTTATATTATGTATATTCAAATCTATGTATTAGGGTATATTTGAATAGAAGAGAGGAAGAAAAGGGAGAGAAGGGAAAGATAATGAAAAGAAACAAAATAGAGGATAAATATTTATCTTTCATTCAATTCAATTTAAGGGTAATTATTTTTTGTTAGTTAGAAGAAAAAAAAGGTTAATTTTTAACTTTCATTTCTAAAAAGTTATTATTTAAACAAGATTAAATTTTAATCTCTCATTCATTATATTTAATCTATACACTATTAGTATGTAACAAATTAATTACCCTTGTCTCGTAAAAAAATAATATTATAAGTAATCAGTATTAAATTAAATTAAATTTGAATTGATGGATAGTGAAATTATGTTAGAGAATCAAACTAAATTTAATTTTTAAAATTATCAATTTGATCAGACTTTATATTTTTGTTTTTATTCGAATACCAAATTAAATAACTTTAGACATTTAAAAAAATAATATTATATTAAAGTTTTATATTACATATTGAAAAATAGCTGAGGAGGAAATATTTTCGCCAAAATCGTGTACTACTTCTTTGTCAGTAAAATTTTCGGCCAAAGTTTATCTACTTGTCAAGTAAAAAAGAAAAAAAAAGAAAGAGTAAGTTTTCCTCAATATTTTCAAATTCATCTTCATCGTTATAAGTCTTTATGTGCTGTATACTCTATTATTAATAACAATGAGTGAATGATCAAATGTGAGACCATACTTTGACAACGGACTCATATATAACACTTCTGATCAAATGAAATGCGACCAATATATGATCATTCATTCGATCAAGCGACACTTGTATGGATAAAAAAGTCTTGCTTTTATTTCCTGCAATCAATCTTATGGTTTTAAGCTCTCCGAAAGACAATTTGTTTACTGTTAATTTTGCATTTTTAGCTTCCAATCTTCCATTTCCTCTCTTTTCGCCAATCTTTGGTTGGGTCGTGGCGTCGCCTTAAGCTCTCGCGATCTCTGGACAACATCTCTCCTTCATCGCTTGCCCCCTTCCGCCCAACCTCCAAAACCTCGAAGGAAAGCCAACAAAACCTGCAAAATCTCGCCTTTTTAATCCCTCCCTCATCAAATTCCAATTCCAGCTTCGAAGTTTTGATCTTTTCTGGAAATTTTCTCGATTAGGATTGTTTTTAAGTTCGTTTTCTTTTTCTGGACGTTTTACGCTTCGATTCTTTTTGAAAAGCCATCAAATTGTCTCTTTTTTGGCATATCTCCCGCTTCCAAATCCGTTCGCGGCTTCAAAGTTTCAATCTTTGTCGAAAATTCTCGCTCTTTTTGTTCTTTCGAACTTTTTCGTTGCTGTTTCCGGCCACGTATTCGTGGATGGGGGAGAGACAAAAGCGGTGGCCGTGAGCTCGTCCTGCGCGGGAGGACCAGAAGAGGGAAGAGGAGAAGAGAATGCTATATCTGAAGCAACCGCGGGGGAGTTTGGAGCTCCAGCGTCGCGGGATTCGGATGCCCAAGTGATCTGGTCCGAGCTCGCGGCTCGGGATCCGGGCGGGATGGCCGCGGAGGGTGGGCCGGAGGCGCGGATCGCCGGTGAGCAGTACGCCTCGAGCTGCTACCTCCAAAAATTTAGGCTCTACCAGACTCGATCGGTGAGGAAGTCTCTTAAAAACGGGATCTTTAGCTTTCTTCTCTCATTTTTCAAGCTGTTGTTCCTGTCAGTCTTGCTGAATTACCTGGAGATGCGAATTGGTGGTGTTCTGCTTTCCTTCTCTATCATATTTTCCTTTTTGTTCTTTAATACTTGCAAGTTGTTCTTTGATGTTGTAATATCTTTATCTTCTGCAACGAAGATGATTAAATCTGTCCTATATGATCTGTATCGTGATAAAAAATTTCCAATGTCTAAATGTTACATGAAGGCCATATCTTTATGGTGTAAAACCATGCATTTGAGCTGAGCATACCATAGACGAATATCCATTTGTCAATCAGCATTTTCGTTGTACTAATGTTTTTATCAAATCCCACTGGCAGTTTTATATGATGTTGTTGTAGTTGGTTCTTTTTTCCCTTTATGCTAACATGATGATAGATTTTCCCAATTTCTTGGATTTGATTACAGTTTAATTCCTGCTAGTGGGGTCCTGCACTCCTCCTTATTTTTCTGGTACCCCAATAATGTCTCTATACCTCTTAAAAGAAATAATGTCTCCATAGACATAAATTGATATGGAAGCTAATTGCACTATTGTGATCTTGCATCATTTATTGTCCTTTTTGTAATATTGACGAATAATTCAATTTTGTTCTCTTGTTAATAAACAGAAAAGGTTCTGTTGGAGAGATTTTTTTTCTCTCACCCAATGTATGGCTTGAAACTTTTAGAGCTGAAATGGAGTTTCAGTTATGCATATAATTCCTAGTTTACCATGGATAAATTTACACATTTATTCAGTAAGTGCACCTTGTTTTTTTTATTTTCCTGTTGTTTCTTTAGATATATCGAAAATCATTGGAATATGCATAATGTATGATGAAACATCTTTTCAATGACTGAGATTAGCATGAAGTCATTATTATTTGGCAAATTGTTGTCACCTTTTAGTAATAGCATGTTGGTTCTTCTCTGGCCAAAAACGTTTGGTTTAAGTATTATATGATAGGACCATTTTCTCAACACTATGATGAGCACAAAGTCATTATTTGAATGACAAATTCTTGTCAATTTTCATGAGTATATCTGAAATTCTTTGGACATTTACAATTTCTTGTAGAAGTTGGGAAAAGTCCTTGCTCATCACGCAATTTGTGTTTGTGTAAAAGATTTTATCAGTTATGGGTATTCTTTGATGCATCATGTCACAGAAATTTTATATGATCGGAAGAGACAAGAGTAAGACTATTTGGAGAGTGTTGAAGATCGATAGGTCAGAACCTTTGGAACTCAATATTTGCGAGGACTCGACCACATACTCGGCAAGTGAATGTAAAGAGTTATTGAACCGCATAGATGAAGGGAATAAGTCAACTGGTGGACTGAAGTTTGTTACACGTTGTTATGGCATTGTTGGTCAGTTCAGTTGCAATTCATTTTCTTACATTACTTCGTTCCATTTTTTGAATCTTGTCCGTCTTCAGAACTTTTACAATTAAGTTAACTTTTTCAGGATTTATTAAGTTTGTGGGACCATACTACATGCTACTTATAACTGAAAGGCGTCAAATTGGCTCTATATGCGGCCACATTGTCTATGCTGTCTCGAAGAGCAAAATGATTGCACTTCCGAATTCTTCAGTTCAGTCTAATGTGGTTAACTCTAGGAATGAGAACAGGTCCTTTGTTTTCTCTTCATGTAATACAAATGTAATATCTATGGACTTCTCCAGGATACCTTTATAGTTACTTATGCAACTCCTTGATTTTGTGCATATATGAGATGAAAATCTGGGACAACTAATGTGATTTATTTATTTTCATAACCAAACATATTTTGAATTGGTTTTCCAATTTATTTATTTTCAAGCAGATTCTTGCTAAAAAAGAAATTATTCCATGAATTTATGTAGTTCCATGAGCCACCAATGAACCAAGTAGTCATCAATCAATATACTTAATAGTCTTTGGTCGGGATCTTTTCTTTTAAAAGACTATGATATATTTGTTTCCTAAATGAAGAGATTCACTGCAAAGAAAAAATTCTGTAAATGTAAATATTATTTTCCTGGGCATTTGAAGTTCCATTCTGCTTGCTATCTCCATCTTGAGATAACTTTCATGCTGGTCTGAATTTTCTTAAGATTTATATGATATTGTATCAGGTTGTATTCCACCTTTAAATATCTCTCTTCCTTGACCAACATTATTGTCATACCATGATGAAATTATTCATATATCATACTCTGATATTAAGAATTTATCTGGATACATGGTTAAAAATTGGACTGCCTTTTTTTTGGCACAGATACAAGAAGCTTTTGTGTTCAGTGGACCTCACGAAAGACTTCTTTTTTAGCTACTCTTACCAAATCATGCGAAGCCTGCAGAAGAATGTCTGTGACAGTAAAAATAGAAAGATTATATATGAGACAATGTTCGTGTGGAATGAATTCTTGACCCGTGATATCCGTAATCATGTCAAAAGCACTCTTTGGACTGTTGCTTTAGTATATGGTTTCTTTAAGCAGGTATGCTTAAATGTATTAAGCTTAATTTTCTAGGCATCCCGATCCAACATTTTAAATGAATATAATTTGTTAGTGTTGCAGAGTTCTACAGATTCTATATTGTGTGAAATTATGTGAAGTTATTAGGATCACTTTTTTCTCTACATGTGTTTGCGTGTTACCATCTCGTTCAAGCTCAATCAGAATAATGATATATTTTGTTATTGTGAGGTTGTTGTTTAGATTCGTTGACTAAATATTTTTATTATGGGTGATCACATTTTTTTTCAGGCATATCATATCACTTTCTGTTTGATGTGTGCTTGCAATTTTCTTCCCTTTTCATTCCATGGTCAATGAGCCATAGCTTCTTTTTTCTTAATGCAGGAAAAACTTTCAATATCTGGGAAAGATTTCCAGTTGACACTTATTGCCAGGCGCTCACGTCATTATGCTGGCACGAGGTACCTATATTTCATAACTTTCATTGTGTAGACTTGAGTTAATTCAAGTATCAAATGGAGATTTAGTTATTGCTTCTTTGCAGTTTCATTTACTTTATTTTATTTGATTTTGTTATGCTTCCTATAATATGACACGAATGTCTTATCGTGGATCAGATATCTGAAGCGCGGTGTTAATGAAAAGGGTAGAGTGGCAAATGATGTTGAGACAGAACAAATTGCTTTTGAAGACATTCCTGGAGGCATTCCAATGCATATTAGTTCAGTAGTTCAGAATCGGGGTTCCATTCCCTTATTTTGGTCCCAGGAAACCTCAAAATTGAATCTAAAGCCAGATATAGTTTGTATGTTCCGAAAACTTTGTACCATGTTTTGTAAGGGTTAACCTTTTATCATATTATGTAATCCTTTTACATCAATAAGATTAGCATAATGATAGTTTTTTGTTGTGCAGTACATAGAAGGGATAAAGATTATGAAGCTACTCGGATTCATTTTGAAAATCTTTTAAAGAGATACGGACATCCTATAATTATTTTAAACTTGATTAAGGTATCAATATCTTTACTCTCTTTGAACTTATGGAATATAGAGAAATAAACTTTTAGTCCGATCACCTCAGATGTTTAGACAATGGTGAGCGCCATTTCATCTCTATAACTCTGTTAATGGTTTGCGTTCACTTTAACAGTCGGAAGAAAAAAAGCCTCGAGAATCTATTCTCCGCGCAGAATTTTCTAAAGCTATTGAGTTTATAAATGAAGGGCTAGTGGAGGGAAGTCGTTTGAAATACTTACATTGGGATCTTCATAGACATTCTCGCAGGTACTTAACTAATTGCAACATATTTCCTTTCTCAATTATTTATCTTAGAACTTCAATTTACTTGAAATTTGGGTTACTCTGATGATGGTCCTAACTGGGATGAACTACTGCAGCAAGGCTAAGGATGTACTTGCATGGCTGGGTTTCGTTGCAACAAATATACTTAATCTAACGAGCTTCTTCCATTGTGAAGTGAATCCTGCTTCTCTCCTTGAAAGAGCATTAAGGTGGCCTGTTGTTCTGTAAGTTCTTTTATAATATTGTTCTGTAAGTTAGTTTTGTGTTAGTTCCATTTCCCACAATTATGGATTCAATACAGTGTTTATTTTCTTTATGATAATTTTATAGATGTAGGAAATTGGCATTTCAGATTTTGTTTGTTCTCGTTCTTAATGAATTAATCATAAGATGTATGTCTGAATTAAAAAAAAACTTATGTTCTAGTTGTATGAAAAATGGCTCCATAATGTTCATGACATATTTTCTTTTGTTGCGACTTAGATAGGAGGTGTAGTAATTTAGATCCCCACTAGCATGAAAGGGTCTTTCTAGTTTAAATTTTATGACAAACTGGTGGGACAGTTGGATCATCAAAAGTCGGCTTTTATGTCCACTTTGCTAGGGGAGGAAGGCGTATAAGCTCACACTCGTCTTTCTATTCCGCCATAAGACCACTGAAGCAGACAAGAAGAAAATATTCAAGTCGGGTTATTTGCTTATATTACCATTTAATCTTGTTTTATTATATTTATGCAGTATGCTTATCAAAGCTAAGAACCAAGAATTTTGGCCATTGAAATGCAAGTGAATTTAGAATGAATTTTCTAGCATTTTGTGGATTGTCATCTGTGTAAGAGAAAATATGTTCTATAACTCACAAACGCCCATTACTGAAAAGATATTTCGTTGCTTATTCCTTTTTCTATTGAACTACAAAAACAATACCATCATGATTGACATTTCCAAGTTCCAACTGCTTTAACATATGCCTTATCAAAAGTTTTCTTTTCTCATTTGCTGACTTGAATGTGTTCTTTCAGAAAAATAATATTTTCAGAGGGTTCAGAAAAAAATTCAGATTTTTTTTTTCATTTTCTCATGTTTGCCGATCAAGAAATTTTTTTTTCTTGAGGGGGGTAAAGAATGACTATTCTAAGACAATAGTCATCTATAGTCATTGAAAAATAAATGTATAACATATGCAGAGGATGTTATAATATCAACTTTAGACTCTCAGCTCTTGGATTATCCCCTCAGTCCCATAGTAAAGATCTAGCATGACATATGATATTCTCCACATAATATCTAGTCATCTTGAAATTAACCTCGTCCCTTTGTATCCAAATAGCTGAAATGTATACACACAGGACTGTCCGAATCCACCATGTTCTACATATAATCTTTTGTCGAAGCCTACCTCCTTTTCTGAAGCTGTTCTAAAAATCCCAGTCTGTCCTCACATCGAGCCAGTCAACCTGTGCCATCATCCATATTTCACCGGCCACGACGCATGAAAAGAACAAGTGAGAAAGGTCTCTCATGTTACCACATAAACTGCATGTTGCATCTGAGTCTTGTGCCCATCGAGTTCTATACAATTTGCTGATTAGTCTTCCCCTCCACATGAGCCAAACAAAGAATTGAATTTTGGGTGGTGCCTTGAATTTCCATATTAGTAGACAATCTCTTTGCCAACTCCTCATCTATCGTTGAATGCTCCCCATCCAACAATTTATATGACTCGCACAATTCGAATTCCCCCAAACCTCCCATGACCATGGGAAAATATTTTTCCCTATGAGGAAAAACAATTTTTAGTCACACGTTCTCCAATGTCATATCTATATGTAAGTATTTTCTTTGTCAAATATTATAATTAGTTTATACTTTTTATTTTTGTCTTACATGCTCAAACAACATGAAACAAACTATTTCCCTGATATATATTTTATTGAGAATTTTATTTTCGACCATAACTTATCTTTAGCTAAAAAGGCACAACATTATGCTCCTTTTGTTTTGATGAAAACAAATTCATAAGAAGAATAAATTCTTAGGAAAGTGATTTATTTTCATGTATTTGATGTATGACATTCAAATATGGAGCAAAATTATCTTGGTAACGTAAAAGATGAAGATTTTATGAGAGGAAAATAATTTGCATTTGACAAAGTAAAGTTCATTTTTTTCAAGTTTTAGTTTACTTTTTCTAGTGAACACGAATATGTTTTTCGGTTGACCAATCTATTTCATGTTACCAAATATTAGAAAGTCAGGAAATCATTTCGTCAGAACAAACGAAACCTTAGTAATGTAACCCTAAGGACCTTTAAGCTATATTTAAGAAAAAAATTTATTAATCAGCAAAAGGGTGCCTCTTTAACAACCAGCCAAGGGCTTTTTATAGGGTTTCAAGCACCTTGATTGACCATCATAAGGAAACTAATCCAACTAAGAAAAAGAAAATAAACTACTAATTAAACTAAGAAAAGAAAATAGACTACTAGTAGAACTTAAGAAAAGAAAAAACTAATATGAAATAAACTAATGGGTTCAAGCCCATAATTAAGTCTTCCTTCGTCGGCGCTCATAATAAATAATTGGGGCTTGTTCTGCATCAACTCTCCCCAGCGGAGAAGAACTCGGCTCCGACGAGTGGTCCTGGCGATAAGCATCAAATAAGTCAGCATCAATGCGACGAAACTCCTCCTCAGTGATCCAAGTAGCATCATCGACTGGACGATCAACCCAATGAACCAAAAAACGTTGAAGAGGTCTGTGCAAGGTAAAGATAGTCTGGTCCTCGAAAACATCAGCAATACGCTCCCATGGTGAAGGAGAGGAAGACGGTGCAACCGCTGCCTGAAGACGACTAGCAGCAGACCTAGTAGGCGGGGGAGGAGGCTCAAATGTTCCTCGATAGGGATACAAATATTCAACATTGAATACCGAGCTGATGCCCATATTAGATGGCAAATCAAGTACATAACCATTGGGTCCTTGACGACTAAGAATTTTAAAGGGTTGTGGATGAGGATCTTGACAGTGTGATGGAGATCAGACGGTTGTTGGCTTTGATACCACTTAATGTAATCCTAAGGACCTTTAAGCTTTATTTAAGCAGAAATTTTGTTAATCAGCAAAAAGGTGCCTCTTTAACAACCAGCCAAGGGCTTTTATAGGGTTTCAAGCACCTTGATTGACCATCATAAGGTAACTAATCCAACTAAAAGGAAAATAAACTACTAATCAAACTAAGAAAAGAAAATAGACTACTAGTAGAACTTAAGAAAAGGAAAACTAATATGAAATGAACTAATGGACTCAAGCCCATAATTAAGTCTTCCGTCGTCGGCGCTCATAATAAATAACTGGGGCTTGTTCTGCATCACTTAAGGCCCGTTTGGTTGGCATGACACTGTTCATAGAATATTTTTTTAATCCATTAGTTAGTCCAAAGATGTTAATCCACCGAGAATAAGCTTAATCCAGCTTCATGCAAGAATATTGTAGTCTCTGCTTTTTCTTTGTTGCTGCAATTAATGCAGTGGGGCCCACCAACTTCAAAAAAAGGGTGTTTGGATGAAAATTGGGGAATAAGACCTCCCGGTCTTATTCCCCAACCAAACGGGGCCTTAGTTTCTTCTCATTTCTATAGTTTCTAATATGTCTGTTGTTGAGTTAATCTCTTATTGCCTATAGTTTCTTAAATGTGCATTGTTGATTTCCAGGACTGAGGATGTTGCTGACTGGTCGTGTTACAATTGCAACATTGATACTAGCAACACTACCAATAATGCAGAATCTACAGATGATTCTGACATGTCAGGAGATATGTTGCAAGAAGATAATATAGTGGGTTCTGATACATCAAGTCAGGAAACTACAGAGATTAAATTTAGTAGTAGTGGTGTTTGTTTAGTAAAACCACTTAGACTTCAGAATGGAGTTTTGCGCACAAATTGTATAGACTGTTTAGACCGCACAAATGTTGCTCAGTTTGCTTATGGTTTTGCTGCACTTGGGCATCAACTTCATGCCTTGAACCTGATAAGCGTTCCACGTATTGATCTTGATGCTCCTTTAGCTGACGATTTGATGACATTTTATGAGACGATGGGCGATACACTTGCTTTACAGTATGGTGGTTCTGCTGCTCATAACAAGGTATACATTTGAAACCTGTTTATTTTTTATCATCCACTATACCTGTTGTTGGTTGTCTTAAAACATATTATAACCACTTGTTTCTGCAATAATGTGGTATTTGTTTTCCTTTTTGTGGAAATTTCCTGAATTATTTTTTCCTTCTATTTGATAACACCTAACAAACATTTTTAAAGTTAAGAACCTCCAATGACTCTAGAATGTGCGGTATCTAACTTATGTTGGACTGACTAACAGTGTAGGATCTGTTTGGATGCAAAGTAATTATGAGGTATTTGATAAAAGCTATGGTTTTCTTTCCGCTGATTGAAAATTTTACAAAATGGTGTTTGGATGCTAAATATACCGGATAAAAAGCCATAGTTTCTGGCTCATTCTCTAGTGAAAAAAATTAGGTCTCACCTCCTAATTCTTTTTCCATTGGGCTTGTGAGTGAGAAGATATACTTATAACTCAGAACAAATATTTCTTGGACAAAAGATTGATGGTTAATTTTTTTAAAAAATATTAAAATTATTATATTATTTAATATCATATTTTTATTTTCTGTTGATAAATAATATTTTTAAATAGTTTTCCTTTTGCTTTATAGGCTTTCAGTTTCTTTTCAAGTTTCTTTAACTATATATTTACTTAAATTTATTATAGTAGTGTACTATTATATTATTTAATCTCACATTCTTTTTATCCTTTTTTACTATCGTAATAATTCCCAATAAATTTGCATCCAAGGACCAATAAGAATATTTAACTTAAGATTTTTACCCGATGGTAAGGTACTTTTTGAAAAGTGCCTTGCCATAGAATTTTCAAACCCATGGGAATATTTACATTTTATCCAAACAGACCCGTAATATGAAATGGGTGTTATTCATACAATGTTCACAGAATGCCTGTTTTAAGTTTTAATTATGCTGAGAATTGACTTTTCTCTATCACATGGGTGAAGCAAGAACAGAAAGTCAAAGTAAGGCATTACATCTCTTTATGAATGCCTTTTATATTTTGAAAGCATTTATTTCAAGTAACTCCTGGGGAATACAGTGCTTATCCCATTTCCTTACAACCAATAAAATTAATCACCATGGCATCACTTTATTTTTGTTTATAATTGCTTATCTTTTAAGAAGAAAAAAAGTTGAGCAATAATTTTGTGCCAGTTAAAATAACTTCAAATTATGTTTCTTGATAGATTTTTTCTGCAAGAAGAGGTCAATGGAAAGCAACGATACAATCTCAGGAGTTTTTTAGAACACTTCAAAGATATTACAGCAATGCCTATATGGATGCTGAAAAGCAGGCTGCAATAAATATGTACAGTGATACTTGCTAAATTTATTTGATTTTACTATATTTTCTGGCGGATTTTGACATTTTCCCATAAGAATTTAGTTCTTTGACACAGAATACATCCAAATAGGTATTGATGATTTTAGTTTATGAATACAGATTCCTTGGCTACTTCCAGCCTCAAGAGGGTAAACCAGCAATCTGGGAGCTCGACTCCGATCAGCACTGGAACTTAGGGAAGAGAGGTCATGCTTTTTCTGATGAAGATGCGAGGTACTTATAAGCATGTTTTTATGTTCACTGGACGCTGTAGTATAAAAGACCTATCATTTTCCTTATTTTACAAAATTTTCTTTTGAACCATTATTCTTTTCCATCTTTTGGACTAGTAAAGTTATTACCTGCCAGGAACTTGGGATATGTTTTAGTGAACTTTATTATTTCTGTAGGACATTCGTGAAAAGGTCTCAGTCAGATGGCAATATTCTTCGTGAGAGTAGTTCGTCTTTATCGACCCATACTGTTGGTGAGGAGAAATACTCCAACTCATCACCTGGAAAAAGCCATGAAGATTGGCGTGTTAAAGGCCAATCTAATTCAAAGACGGCAATATCAGCTTTCTCAAGTGATCTTTATTATAATAGGTCAGCTCTTAAATTTTCCACATTAAGTTGGCAGAAAATTTTTGCCTCTGATTTTCTTTTTAATTTGGGGTTAACAACTCGATAGGAAGTTTTTTTTTATATTTTCGGTATAATACAGTAGAATGACAATAACCAATTGCACCAAATAGCTGGATTTTATTTGTCATTTGCTAAATTTTTTTATTTCTATAAGTCATTGCATTATTCTCTGTCTATGTTTTGTTAATTAATAGTTTAGTTGTTTTCTGTTCATTGTTCTCGTCCAATCATGCCTTGCATAATCTTTGATGGTGTACATAGTTGCAAATCTGATGAACAACAGCCTCATTAAGCTTATTTTTGTTTTCTATATTTTTTAGGGATACTCCATCCTTGTCTCGAAGGCAACTTTTTGCAGATGCTGAACTTAGTTATTTCTGTGAGAGCGGGAACTCAAATTTTCTTGATCTTGATTGGCTTTCATCTTCCGGTAATTCATGTCAAGATGAAACTTATGACAGGTAATTGAAAACCTGTATCCTTTCTAACCATTGATTTCCAAAAGTGATTCCACTTCGCCTATTTGTTTGTTTCTTTGTGGAGAATGTTTCAATATGTTATTTGGCAAGAGTATTATCAGTTAGAAAGTTTGGCAATGGTATTTATTTATTTGAATATATATAACTGCTGTTTTTCCTTTAGGTTTATGTTGTATAGGATTCATCCTATGCAAAATTCATGAATGAAGATTTTTATCTATACATGCTTATCCTGAGCACTTTCTTTTTCATTTTAGCTAATAAAAGAAGAAACAATAATGTGGCATAGGGATTTGGGGATGATGGTACGTGATTTTGTGGTGAATTAGGGAATGATGATGGTAAACTGATTTGATATCCGGGGGCTTGTAAGCATGCATATGATATTTCTCTGAAGTAATTATGTGCAGCTATTATATGACAGCATCATGTGGTACATCATGCACACTGCATTGTACAGCTCATAAGTGAGCAGCATGCTCATTTTTCCCTATCATATATTTCCCATATAAAAATATCGCACCATCTTCTTGCAGGTCTACAGCTTTGAGTACTCCAAGCGAAGTGCTTTCCGCTGAAAATGTTCTTAGTGGCATAGTTTCAGAAGTGAGTCTACATCCTTGTGAGAATGGATCAAGCTTAAAGGTTAGCTTAATTTGTCCATAACTCAGTTGACATGGATGCCTATATAGTTCAGCTTCTTGACTCCAAAGGTCTATGATCGTCATTAATAAGCATTCTTCAATTCCATTGTTAGACGAAAGAAAGATATATTTGTCATGTTATGGCTTTAGCGTTCTTTTGGGATCAGAATTATGGTTTTGTTTCCTGGCGGGGTGCTGGCTCGATTTTTGAATATCTGAATAAACATACATTTTCGATCATATTTGTCTTTTGTTCTGTAAACCCCGTAAAGTTTCATGCACAGGAAGCTTGTCTCACTGAAATTACCTGCATCCTTATTTCTTTTTGTTGTTTTACTAGATCAACACTACCATTTTCGGTTGCCACCACAATTTTCAGGGTTTTGCCCTGACAAGTCAGCAGTACCATGATAACCATATTGATGATCACTGCATGATTTGCTCACCATATTGTAGTTATTGCAGGGAAAACAGTCAACGGGTTATGTGGTTGCTCAAAAGGCTGCCATGGTTAAGGAATTTTCTGAAAGATTTGTGAATTGGGTTTTTGACGGTGACACTTTATGTTATTGCTGAAGATCAGTTCTATTTTCACCTCCTGGACTGCAAATTCAATAAAGGTCGAACAGGAACACCTACTGAGAGGAAGAAGCAAAAGAAAGGAAGAGACAACTACAACATTTGTGAAGATTACGTCTCCAACAGTCTCTCAAGGATCATCTTGTAAAATTACGACAACATTTTATTGTTAGCAGTAGTGTGACAACCTTGTCAGTATATAAGATTTTTTTTTCAGGCTTTCCAATATGTCAATGTCGGCTTCATTTCTTTCTCAATGTAAATATCTAGTTATATACTTGATGCTCAGATGAGCTTGATATATTTAAGGCAACGATTCTTTGTTCCTCTATTATTTTGTATCTTGTCAAACACGTTTATACAAGCAGAAATAAAATTTCGTTTCTAGTCTGTGCACACTATAATTTAGATTTCTCAGTTCTGGTCTTTCGAAGACCTGCCATGTTGTTCTTGTTGTCATTGCCATTTGGTTTTATAAAGTTTCTAACTTGAGAAGTTTGTCAGTCTCTTCGCCATTTGCTACCACTAGTCTGCAACAAGGCGACTTCTTCACGTAGGCATCACAAAATGTTGCAGCAAGTTCAGGTTTGTTATTTGAAGAAAGTTCGTTATTAAACAAATCAGGACTACCTGAAATCTGGTGATGAATGCGCTCGAGGATCATGTTTAGAAGAATGTTGGTGAATGGATGAGGGAATTGCATGAGCAGCAAAAGTTTCACTCCCTGTTGCATATTACTTTCAAAGATCTCAAAGGGCAAAAGAAACTAAAATTGAACTGGGGAATTAAGACAACAGAGCTGTCATATTTCTACATAGCGTGTTAAAATCTTTGAAGCAATCTAATGAATAGCTTAAACTTTGCTTCAAATTACCGTTCTTTATATCACCACTATACATGCTAGTGAAAGGTTCTTGTAACATGAATAGGTACAACAATGTAAGGCACACATCTAAAGCAGCTTCCATAGTTTGTTGCATACATGAACAGGAGATTCTGTCTTCTCAAACTGGAACTTCTCAACTTTCTTCTTGCTTCTGTCAACCACATCTAATTAATCTTAAGGATAACAGTAAAGTAATGCTGTGTAACAAAAAAGGTAATGGCAAATGCTGTAACTGGAAAAAAGGGTAATGCCAAACGGCATGTTTTTCTTTCTCAAACTATAAGAAACTGCAGACACGATAACATGACAGAGTGAAAAAAACACGTCAGAAAAGTAAGTTGTCTAGAAAAGGATACAACCGGATATATTTGTCTGGTCTTCTAAATTTGGGATGATATTCGTAACTGAAGCACACATTGACAACAAATCTCTGCAAATGATCAAGAGAAAAAGTAAATTTTAGTTTGAAAAGTACAGCTCATGTCATGTTCTGAAACCACTAATAATTATATATAACAAGGATAACATGAGCTTTGACATAGCAAAGAAACAAGGATATAGCATGGAATCACCAAGAAACTATCTTTTGAAAGCAAATCACCAAGAAACTAAGACGACAACAAAATAGTAAATGATGTTAAGTGACTCCAGATAGTTCTTTCCAGTCTCTTCTGATTTATGATAAATTGCTCATGTGCAACAGTGTCAAACTAGGTGCAAACTGGGTAACAGGGAAGGCTATTAAAAGACACCTTAATGAATAGCCAAAAGGGTTAAAATGTGGCTGAAATCGAATGTGATCTTATACTCACTGTGTTTTTCTAAGTTCTTTCTCCCTTTTCTTTATCACTTCTCTTTTCTCTTCAACTGAGAGCCACTGACGGTCAAAACCTGCCAACTCATCATTTATTGCTGTGTTGAAACACATAAGAGGTAAATCAGCAATTGCTCAGTGCATGTCCAACTATGTAGAGTATAATCAAAGAAACTGAAATAGACTAGGTCTTATCTTAATTTCTTCCGTAAAAGCTGTTCCTCTTGCAGTTTTCCATCCAATTCATATTGAAGATGTTCCAATTCAGATTCGCAATTTGCTTCATCCTTCGTCTTCTCAATCTTCTCTTTGCATATATGTATTTTCTTCTCATAATCTGTTATGAAAAATGATATAGAAACATTAAGTTAATTTTTCCGAGTACGTTAGACCACTCCAAGCTCTAATTTTCACTATATGAGTTTCATTCAAAATAAACCTCAATGCAGGTTTCAGCAATGATACACTCTTTATTTTTCTTCTCTTCTTTTCTGGTATCACCGAAACACTTAACTATAAACCAAGGCCTAGATCTTTTATTACTGAATTCACAACCATTTCAAATGAAACTTTATTAGATTAGATTACAATCCCTAGTGTGTCTAGTTAGAAGAGAATTTTCTTTTGAGAGTAGGCTGAGGAGAATTTGACCTTCCAACAGGCTCTGGATCTCATCGGCGTCAGATCGGCAAGACGAATTAAGAATCTGTACGCCCTTCAACGTGTTCATCAGGCCATCGGCATCCTTACTGTTCTTCAGAACTCCAAGTAGATCGTTTCCCAGTGAGAGAAGGTTCTTAATATCCACTCTTTTACCAGTATTTGCCATCACAGAAGCAAAAAATCAACAGTATCTACGAAAACCCAGTAAAGTTTGAATCTTTTAGCTTGTGTAATCCTCTCAGTCGTCGAACTTTCGAAATTGAACAGCTAACTAAGTATAGATTTTGAGACCCAAAGGCCGTCGAATTCGAGAGAAAATTGAGGAAAACATAGAATCCTTACTCAAAACTGAGCACTGTGGATTGTAGAACTCCGTCTACTGCTCCACGCCGCTCCGACAGCCGCCGCCGGTGATGGGGAACCTTGTGCCGTCGTGCGCCCTAGAGAATGCAGGAGACGGGCGTCCCGTTCAAAATAAAACAGATCGGAGACGAGAGCGAGTCGAACCGGACTTAAAAAAGTTCCCTCTCCATTTTTTATATATAAATATCATTAAATTAATTCATTGTTTTTTTATAAATATTATGAGATGCCATATAGTTTTTAAAAAATCCTAGCAAAAGTAAACTAAAAAAAATAGATATGAATTCTTTTATTCAAAATTATGTCTTATATTTTTAAAATTTAAATAATATTATATAATATATTTCATATAAATTTAAAAGTTGAAAGTCAAAAGTAATTCGGACTGAAAATAATATTAAAATATATTTTAAATTGAAATTTAAATAGTAATTTGTAGTCAAAGTACTATTATTAGATGTTTCTTGAATCCAGATAAAAGATAATTAAATTTCGTTACACCAAATCCTGAAACTAAACGAATATCAAATAAAAGTTAAAATTATGTCTGATATTTTAAAAAAAACTGAAAGGAAAATTCGATACTAAATTATTATTTATATTCAAAGTAATACTATAATTTGTTTCTTAAATCAAATTAAAATTTAATCAGTCAAACTAAAATTCAAAATGATACCACCACACTAAAGTAGTTCATAGAAAAATAATATAACATATGTTTTTAATAAAAAATCAAATTGTATTCTACCAAAAATGTTAAAACTACTAAAATTTTTAAATAAAACATCAAAATTATATAATAATTTTCTAAAAATGATATTAAAAATTATTTGTAGTTAAAATGATATTACGGTACATTTAAAATCAAATAAACTAATTGTATTAGAAATTAGATCAAAAGTGGATTCTAATAAAATGCTAAAAACGACCCAAACTTTCAAAAAATTATCCAGTGATATTATGTTTTTAACTTTTCATTAATAATAATCTTAGTGGCGTGCAATGTATGATAAAACTTACTTTTTCATCTTTAATTAAAATTCAAAATAAAACAAAATGACGTTTTATTTTAATTCAAATTCAAACTGTTTTATTTTTAATCAAAGTGATGTTTTACTTTTTCAAATAAATCATCAGAATTATATTATAAATTTCTAAAACTGATATTAAAGAATTACTTGTAGTCAAGATAATATTACGATACATTTAAAATCAAATAAAAATAATTATCCAAAGTGGATTTGACTAAAATGCTAAAACTAAAATTTGATCCTCAGACCAATAGAGGTTGGAGTGGAGTGATAAGTGACTCATCACCGCTTAAGCATATCTAAAGTTCAAGTACTTATGAATGCATAAAATCTTCGCTAAGAGTCTCACTTGCCATAGTCAAGTACACGACCCGAGACAAACACCAGATTAGTCGGGCTCGATTGCAGGCGAAACTCCAATCCATGGTTAGTGTGCACAACTATTAGTGCGACGTGGGTTGGAGAATCGACATCACTTCTCAGATACTAGGGTGACAACCGAAAAAAAAGTTTGATCCTTAGTAATGATTACAACATAGATCATGCGCAATCAAACCACTTAGAGCTACTTCCCCACTTTTATTAACAACCTTCAAATGGAAAGACAGGAGAAATTTAGTCAGTAAAGAAATTCCATCGTCGTGAGGATTGGTTAATCAACTCACTGACATCGACCAGTGGAATATAATTGGGACGTATCGGCCTCTCGAATTGAGAGGATAAAGTCTTTGATTTAAAAAATGTTAGAGGATAGGAAATCAACATGTTCAAACATATAGTTGAAGGCAAGCACTCGACTGGATTCCAAGGTGGGACTCGAGGCTGCCATCTCCAACTGATGAGGAAGACTGATTTAGGCAGAAGTCCTAGAGTAGATTGGCTTATGTATATTTTGTGGTAACTAAGTCGAGTATTGATTTAGAGGCAGGATACAAGCTCATTAGAAATTTTCTCAAGCGAAACCTTGTTGATGACTCTCTTTCAACCAATCAATACGATCGCGTAGAGCAACTTTTGCTAAAACTCGAAAGGCCGTGGGGAGAGAGAGTGTCTATGATCCATGGATCTTCGATTGAGAAACCGTATCCAAGCTCTAAGATTGAAGTTTGAATTTGCACAAGGCAACCCTAAAGAGGTTTGATTTTATGGTATAAGTGAGTGGATACAAAACCCTTTACATATAAGACCTATTGCTCATGCAATTTGGGATCCGCATTTTGGTCAACCAACCGTAGAAGCCTTTACCCGAGGAGGTGCTGCCGGTCAAATGAATATTGCTTATTCTGGTGTCGTAGTGGCCGATTTGTCTTGATTGGAGATTGAGAAACAAGGAGCAAAGAAGGCAATCAGGTCCTAGCACCGCTTTTCATGTGCTCTATCGAGAGTAGTTGCTCCGCATTCCCATCCTTTATGAGTGTATTTTTATTGCGATACATGGCACCTCATTTTTTGGAGCTGTTTCTACGACACGAGCTGATGACAGCCATGCAACACTTGTATGAAAGTCAGTATCATCCCGTTAAGGAAAGCTTTTGTTGTTCATATGTCAAGGGCTGGTATATCACCATTAAAATAGATTATCACTTTAATCACCGATAATATTACATTATAACATTAAGCAAGAACTAATGACATAAATTGTAATTTAAATTATTAAATAAAAAATAATAAGATATTCTAAAAAATATTGAATTTTACTAATATATTATTTTATATAAACAAAAGCGTAAACATAAAAAAGTAAGTTTGGACAAAATATATGGAGTTTATATTATCAATCGCCATAAAAAAATTTAAGAAATCAAGAAGATGATGTTGATCATTGTTATTTCATAATAAAATTTGAATATTTTAAAAATTCAATCGAAGGAATAATTTTATCAAAATTCATCTCAGCCTAATGATGATAATAATCTAGAAAGACTTACTGTTATAATTTAAATTACTAGAAAAATAAAAATAAAAATCATTGTAATATGTTGTAACCAAACATGATAATGAGGTGAATCTTAAAAAAATTAAATTAAATAATCGATAATCTATCTGAATTATCTCATACCAAATGGTCGACCCTTTAGGTGTGTTTAGTTTGATGTATTTGGTGGTAATTATAATTCAAACTACTAGAAAACACCAATCTCGTGTTTGGTTTGATGTAAACTTGACTAACACAACTTATCATAATCTCGTGTTCGATTTGTTGTAAATGATCGACCCCTTAGATATGTTTGGTTTGATGTATTTGGTCTAGTTGCACTTAGTGCATAGAAAATTATGTTAAAAGTGTAGTTATGGAAAAAAGAATAAGAAAAATAATAATAATATGATAATTTTAAATTTTACTTATATCTCACTTAATTATTTATTTGTTATACATAATAATATTTTATTTTAACTAAATACTTACATCAAAATTTTAATTTCAACCAAATAATGTAATTAATTTTTTAAAATCTTATATATCTCTATCTAAAACAAAAAATAGCTATTGTAAATAGAAATTATAATATATTTTTTATACAATTATTTACATTCCTAATTTATAATTACATCAAGCCAAACTACTGATTATGCTATTCATTTCTTTTTTTCTACTTTTAATTTGGTTTATTAGTTTTTCATTAAAAAATTAGTTTATGCGTAACCATCTTTATTCTCTACCACTTATTTGTTTCTTAACACTTTGTTCGAAAATGATGGAAAAAGCTATATGAATAGTATTTTTTTTTGTGAAAGAAATTGCTATGATTTTTCCAAAGATAGATATTACAAGTTCGCATATTAATGTTTTTTCAAAAAATATGTTAAAGAAATAATATCAATAATTAATTAAACGAGGAGAAAATATATCTCAAAAGAATTCTCTTATGTGCTCATTTAATAGGTGATAAGTTAAAAAAACATTAGATTAATTTATATTTTATAATTTATACATATCGTAATGCACATAATATACTGTGCTCTTTATCTTATTCCTATTTTTCAGACTTCATATTTTTCTTAATTAAATATGAATTTTAATCAATTGATAATATCATATATCTACTACAAAAATTCACATATTTCTTAATCTCATACCTTAATACACGTTAATGTGAACACGTGAAAAAAACTTATAAACAATAATCTGGCGGTGTAAAATTTTAAACGTGAGGGAAAAAAAGAATAATGAATGAAAGAGTAAAAATAATCTTTCTTTGAATAATCAATTTTGGAAAAAAAATAAATTAATATTTTTTCTCTTAACTAATTAAAAAAATTATACTTTATTCACTTTCCTCCCATTAACTTCTTCTCGTTTCCTTTCCCTTTTCTTCCTCGGGTAGAGTAAGTTAAAGTCATGCTTAAATTAAAAAAAAAAAAACTATATGGAGTTTCAAGGGATGAGTTGTACCTCCAGCTCCAATGAATGATTTTTTTATATACAAAATAACTCTTTTAAATAACCTTTTATAGTATGTCCTAGTTCATTTGGTTTTAGTGCTTCTTAAGATGTATCATTTTTAAAGGGATTTGTCAAACTAATTATTTTGTTGTTTAATTTGAGATAAACAATTATTTTTATGACTATTTTCACTTTAAAACCTTAAGATGTTACCATTTTGAACATTGCTTATATTAATGTAATTATTATCTTATTTTTTTATTCTTCTTATATTTATCTCTTATTTATAATCTTTCTTTTTTTTCTTTTAAGAGAATAAAATATAAAAAAAAATGAAAGAGAAATGCAAAATACATTGAAAGGAAAAAGAAAAATACCAGACATAGAAAATTAAGATATATAAGGAGGAAAGAGACAAAATATATGGAAAAAATAAAAAAATAAATGAAAGAGTTTCAAGTGAAAATGAAATTAATATATAATGTTATTATGGATCATAAACAATATATAATAAAAAATAAAATGATTTTTTATTCAATTTTATTCTTTTATATTATATATTTATTAAGCTTTTATTCAAATAAGACGTGATTATCAACTCCTAGTTTTTTTTATTCCAATAATAATTCACCAAATTATATTTTCCGATCTCATCATCTCATCCCACCTCTTTACTAATTAATTTTCAAACAAAATCTAAAAGTTAACATATAAATCTTCTATATTTTTTATCTCACATTTTAAATCAAAATTTAATTGGCTGATTTCTGACTCAATTCCTTATTAGTTTTAAGTTATATACATTTGCGTAAAAACAGATGAATTATCTTGCAGTATAAAATAAGAAAAAAACAACAGAAACATGTGTTGCCTAAGAAAACATTTCTCATCCGGTGGTTTATCTTATAAGTCTATTTTGCAATATATAATAAGAGGTTTTACTTGCAACATGCGGTCATTTTATTCTATTCCTATCCGTCTCCCGTATCGTGTTGCTTCCCTCCGCATAACGTTTCCCTCGAAGGGCTCCTTTGGATTCTGTTCTTGAGGTGAGTCTTCCTCATCCAATTTCTATTGCAATTTTTGGATAGAATATGCTCTGGATTTGTCCGCCGTATTGTTCTTGCCCCAAAATTTATCGTGATGCTTGGAGGATTTTGGTTTCAGAAATCATCGGTGGTCTTTTTGTTGTATAATTTAAGAATGGGGCATTAACTGTTTATTTGGCAATCCAATATATTTTTCGTTAGATTCCTGGATTGTTTGTTCAATTGGATGCATAGAGCCATAGATTGTTAAAGATGGAACTTTAGGGTTATTTTGATTCGCTCTGTAAGGACTTCTAATCCTAAATATTTGTAGGTTTTAAATTGCAATTTTTTTAGCCGTATACGTGAAATTTCCCAATTCTGTGGGTGAAAAAATGGGGGGTTTTTGTTCGGGGCGTCTGCTTGAACAATTAAAGGGCTACTAGAATTAAGCTCCCCTTCCCCCATCGAACCAGGGGAATTTGGGATTGGAAGCCTCTAGTTTCCAAAGTCCTTCGAAATTGTCTTAATTGTGACGCGTTCTCCCTCTTCGGCTCTACTTTTGCTGCCTAAAATGAATGTTATTTATCAGCTGAGTTTGGATAAGGTCATTGAGATCTCCATTTTGGCCTTCCTTTTCGGCTTTGACATGACATAAGCATAGCACATGGATTCTATACCTTGGGCATCGCACAGTGCCCTTCTTTTTGAAGGCCTATTTCTTTTGTTTATCCTCGAGTAGCAAGACCTTCAAGGAAAGGAAGAGGATATGGCATTTTTTAAATGATAGACTGCATGTAAGCAATGTGAACCCAGGTATTGGGAGAAGGAAGTTCATATACTTATAATACATGGCATATTGATATAATTGTACTTATTGGTGTTTAGTGTTTTGCATCTAAACTGCCAGGGTATAAAGTAATTCTATTTACACAGGTTAATCCATTATTTAGAATTTGATATGCTGGTGTTTTTTCGTGTTGACTATATTTGGCATCATATTTTCTTCATTGTTTGAATTCCTCACTTGCTTGCAACAATTTCTTTTTGTGAATAAATACTGACATGCTGTCTTGTTTCATAGTTCACTATTCTTTTTGTCGCAGTTGCTAAGAAAAGGGGCATTCTATGTTTCTTAAAACTTTCATTCGTTTGTTCTTTTTACCTCTGCAAGCCTATCCTTGTATATATTTTTTTGGACTAGGGCCTCGAATAGTATCAGTTGATGCAATTATGTTGCTTATTTTCAAAATCCTGATCATTTCAGGGATTGTTGGTTTTTTGTTTGGCAATTCACGTTGAAAGCCTATTATTCTGGTAGCAGTTGTGTGTGAGTAAATGAATGGCCACATCAAAAGGCAAAGCTTCATATGCTTCGCTTTCTGAGATTGACAAAGAAAACTATTTCGTTGATGACTTCGAGTCTGATTTATGGCCTGCTCCTGCACTAGGATATCAGAAGCAAATTCCACCCCAGTTTTCAGTTGATTCTGGTTTGCCAGACAGGTATGATTCTGGAGTTGATTCTAGGCTAGGACAACCTAAGCCACATGTTGAAGTTAATTTGAAGAATGTACTTGGTGGCCTGGTGGCAATTATTACTTGCAAGAACAAAGATCACAATGATGTTCAACCTCCACAAAGTTCTACTTCATCTGGATTGTTTTTGGGTTCAGAAGATAATGGTGGTAGTTTCTTGCATTCATCAGTATACATACCGAGTGCTCCGCCATTGCTCGAAGCTGAAGCCATCAACTATAATGCTTATAAGGAGGTGCTAGAAGCTGATCCGCCAGAGTGGTTGCCGGACAGCCATGCTAATGTTTGCATGCAGTGTGCTTTACCTTTCACGGCCCTTACCCGAGGAAGACATCATTGTCGATTTTGTGGGCATATATTTTGTAGATCATGCACGAAAGGGAGATGTTTATTGCCAGTTAAGTTTCGAGAACGGGATCCTCAAAGAGTGTGTGATACATGCTATGACAGACTAGATCCTTTGCAGGGCATATTAATAAACTCCATTAGTAATGCCATGCAATCAGCAAAACATGATGTTATGGATTGGACGTGTTCTAGAGGGTGGTTAAACCTCCCAGTGGGCTTATCTATGGAACATGAAATATATAAGGCATCTAATACTCTAAGGAGTTATATCCAGGTAACCTATCCACCAAGTACATGTGTGTCCAACATCAATTGTTGAATCTAATCTTCCATTGTACTAAATGTTGCGAGACTTCTGGGACACACATCTATACTAAAAATATGCTTCATTTTGTACTAATGATTTTACATTTCAGGTTGCGCAGATAAATCCTGAAAGATCCATTCCTCTGTCAGTCCTAAAAGGAGCAAAAGGGCTTGCTATTTTGACAGTTGTGAAGGTTGGGGCAATTGTCACTTACAAGATTGGTACTGGCCTGGTTGTTGCGAAAAGGTCGGATGGGTCGTGGTCTGCACCATCTTCCATCCTTTCTGTTGGTCTTGGATGGGGTGCACAGGTACAGATCGAAAAATGTAGTTACGTCCCTAATTATTAGCCTCTATTTATTGGATATTTTAAATACTAGCTTTAAAAATGGGAATCTAGTTCCAGTATAAAATCAGACTTCAGATGAGAGTGTCTGGTAAATTTGGAGTTTCCGCTTTCTTCCATAGAGTGCTCTCGAAAAAATCTTCAAAATGCATTATTAATTTCTACATGATGAATGCGCTGTTTGTGAGTTGCAAAATCAGTGGAACCAGTACCAAGTAGCTTTAGAGTTTCTTAGCGCCTGAAACTGCCTGTAGAAGTTAACATCTAAGATTATTTTCTATTCAATATTTCCTCATCATCACCTGTAACAAACATAAGGCATGTGTCCCATCTCCAAGATGCATAGGACATTGTTATTTGCTACCAAAAGACACCAACTTTGAATCTCTTGATGCACACTTCAATGTGATGTTTTTTGTATTAATTTGTCTTTATCATTTATTTAATGCAAGATTGGAGGGGAGCTGATGGACTTCATTATTGTGCTTCATGGATCCAAATCAGTCAAGACATTCTGTAGTCGCATGCATTTTTCTCTCGGGGCAGGTATGAGTGCTGCAGCAGGGCCTGTTGGCAGAGTCCTGGAAGCGGATCTTCGAGCAGGAGAAAAAGGGTCAGGCATGTGTTACACATACAGTTGTAGCAAAGGTAATGATCGTGAATAAGCTTGTCGAACTCGAGAGTTTAGGTAGAATAGTTTTTTGACTCATAAAATCATATTGTAAGATCGTACTGTCAAATTGGAGAGTTTATATACCAAATAAAAACAATTATAAAATGACAACTACCAACAACAAATAAATCTCAGTATTAAGTACTTAAAACTATATAAGCTACATTATTTCAACTCATTAACTATTTTTTTGTGAACTTCATTCTTAAATATTAAGCTAAATAGTTCAATTTTTAAAATAAATGTATTATATAAAATAAGAAGGCATGTAGATTCACATAGTTCGTACGAATTTTATGATTAAAATCTTAGAGTTATGTATAAGATTTTTACGCCAATTTGATTTGTTTTTCACCTTAACTTTTAAGACTTAGATCAAGAGTTTAACAAACTTGATCATGAGTGCTCAGTATGCTACTGCAGGTGTCTTTAAAGAGAAAAACAAGGATGAATTTTATCATCTTTCATCAATCATCATGCAATAACTACATATAGTTTTAGTTTGTCTGAGGCATAGTTATTGCCTTTCGTGATAGACTCCACGAATCTCACTAATTCATTAGATTATAGTTTGATTACTACCAGCTTCAATTCTATGGCACTTATAGATACTTCATGGCGTGAATTTCTGTGTATGACTAGGTGCTTTTGTTGGAGTTTCTCTGGAGGGGAACCTTGTGATGACGCGGATGGATGCTAATACAAGCTTTTATGGTGATCCTTATCTGACTACTAACGATATTCTTCTTGGGACAGTAGAGAGACCCAAAGCTGCTGCACCATTGTATACTGGCTTGCGGGAGCTTTTCTCGGCGCTGAAGTATTAGCTTTCAACTTGGGAATTTCTGTACATATATCTTCTTTATTAAAGGTCTTCAATCATCAATGTTAGCTCTCAATTTATCAGGAATGGATTCGTCCAGTAAGGCCATAAATGTGTCATGTGATCAAATTGCAGGAACATGCTACGTTGTAATACACTTGTACAGTTATATGACGGACACATCAATGATGTATATAAACGCACTGTCTAATAATATCAGTAATCTTGCCCAGTTTGGGTTTAGGCTTGTTAGATAATTCTGTTTAGCTTCTTTTTTTTTTCTGTTGCAAGTGGTTTTCTAATTCTTATTCATTCAACTTGAATTCTTTGTTATACTTATTCCTATTTATAAGCTCGAAATTAACATGGAAAATTGACAAAAGATAACCACGATAAAAGAAGCGTTTGCATTGAATAAATAATGAATAATGTACAGTTCTAAACTCTGTTTTGAATCGAAAGCGTAGATTTTGTATTTATACATTGTATTAGGAATTCTTGATGTTTTATATCTTTTTTTTCAGGTGAAGCCTTGATGTTTTATATTTCATGCTGCACCTTCCGCAATTTCATATGAGTCAGTTCTCCGCTGAAGATGATTGCTTTATTCTTTATGTTTGCAATCAAGGGAGCGTTTATTGTATTATCACTTAATATTATTTAACAAAAAAGTTCGTATATTAAATTTGCAGAATATGCATCGCGTTTGCCCTTTATTTCTAGAGAAATAACAAATAATATATACATTTTATGAAAATGCCTTTTATAACTATTGTCAACTTTAAATGTTTAGTTAGTAAATAACAATTTGTAAACTTGAATGGCAAAATCGTAAAGTTAATGTATTAGGTAATATGTTATAAATATCTATAAGTTTTTCTAAGTAAAATGACAAGTCCAGGCCATATTATTTTTTTGTAATATTGATAATAACAACAATGTAATATAAGTATGGGGACAAAGAATATACAACAGTAATGATACGTAAATTGCAATTTCACAAGAGGTATTCTTACCTGACGTTGCAAGTTACAGATAAAAAGTGAGTTGTGTACTCCTTTTAGCTTATAGATATTAATTAAAATATATTATTACTATCGACAAATTATATGATTATTATAATGTTGTTTTCATATGATTTATTATATTATTTTATATTTTATTTACGTAAAATTCATAAGGATCAATATGAAAAGTAAATATAAATAAAATCACTATTTGGGTAAAAGACAACTCTCTTAAGAAAAGTATTCAAATTATATCTATATTTTAAAATGAGTAAATAAGACAATTGGGTGGAGTAATTTTAAATTCAGATGGTTAGTAGTATGAAAAGATCACTAATAAGAAAACGATTTCTAAATGAATTGTAGCAGGGGAAAAAGTAAGCTGCATTATATATAATTAATATTAAACCTCTACAAGGTAATCAAACACACATCATGTACTCATGAACTCAAATTTTGGTAGATAGAAACTGAAGACTTGCTCTTGAGTTTTTACACCATCAACTACCAACTGTTCTGACTTCATCGTCACTACTGTTTCAAACACGGATCGCACGAGAATACTAACATTTACACAGCGAGGTGGTTGATAAAAATGTTGGAACGTTCACCATCCTCGTTCTTTTGTTGTGTATGAAACCAGGGTATGTACAAGAGTTTGAATTCATAAGACGGCCAGAGGTCCAGAGAGATCAAGTTATATCACTGAGAAAGATAAGATTATTGATGAAAATAGACAAAATTATAGAGTACACGATAAGTTGGAAACATAAAGAAGATTGCATCTCTAGCACTCAACCAACATAAAAATTTGTCTCTAATGCTTCTGAATTTTGAAATATTTAATTAGTACGTCATAATAATATTTTTTTGATGAATTATCTTATTTTTATGGGTTTGGCATTAATTTTTGAATCAAAATATAATATATTAAATAGAAAATATAATAAAATACTCATATTTTCATCTTATCTTGATGTTTTCTTTCTTCTGTTTCTCTTTTATTAAATCTCGTACAAAGTATTTAGAGACGTAGCCAAACAAGTTAAGAACTTTATTACGTAAAAAAATTTTGTGATAAGAAACTTTTCAAAAAAAAATGTTAGTATAATTTTTTTTCTGTAAGTTAGTATATTTTTTTTAAATGTAAAAAAAATTGCAAGTTCCAAAAAGTGTCCTAAGTTATTAACTATATGGATTCAGAATATATCTGAACTAAAAGAAAGGAAATATAGTGCAATAGCACGTAGGCGTAGTTGTTAAAATTACGATCTTCATCTTAAGGCCCTTATAATTTCATTTAGAATATCGATCTCGATTTCCAATTTAAGATTGATTTCGTAGAATCATATTAAGATCATAATTGTAAAACCCTATAATGTTGTTCTACTTTTTGTTCAATTTTTTTTTCGTTAGATGCAACATGATTTTTTGAGATAGAAAACTAAGAAAAAGATATTTAATTATGATTAAATATTTTAATACTACGTTTTTTATGGAAAAAGTTAATACTAAATAATATTAAATGTTGATCGCATATTATGGTGCATGTTAATCATAGTATCTCTTATTTTTAATTAATTCAACTTAAACTAATTAAAGTATAATTATGCTATAAAATATTGTAGGGATTATTGTTGGATATTTTAAATAAGTAATATTTGTATATATATTTATGTTTTATTATAAAAATTATAGGATAATATTTTACCATTCTTATAATTATCGATCTTGACAACATTCTTTTTCTTTCGTGCTTTATATTACTTTCAACTTTATATCTTATTTTGATATGGCAAGCTATGAGTCATCCGTGCACGTTGCCTAGAAAATGAACAGTAAAGTTGACCAGAATTGCACAAAGATCATACGAAACTGCAATTGGTGAAGACGAAACAATAACAAAATTGGATATGTTCTGTCCGCAATTACGCTGCATTATTGTTTGTCAAGACAAAGTCTCCAGCATCATCAATGCCAAAATAATGATATTGTCCTGATAATTATTGCCAAAACAGGATTAAACCATTTTACTTCTCGTGAACTAAATTCACCAAATTTACTTCAGTGATGATTGTACCCTAAAGTGATCTTTTTGGAGATAAAATGATATTCTTGAGGATAAAATTAGAGATAAAAGACTCGTTTAAGAATTTATCTTCTAATAAAAGGCTATTAAAGAAAACAAGATTATGAGGTAATAATATACACCTTAACTTTTAAACCAAAAGATTTTGAATTTTTTTATCCTCATTATAGAACTTATTTAATTATTTTTCAAATTATCTTTTCTCGTACTAGTGGGCCTCTATAATTAGAAAAAAAAATGCTTAAAAACAGACAATATCCTTACAAGAAAGAAAACTACCTACTCACCTTTTTTTAGCCGTGCCGTCTAGAATCGGATATCTAACTTTCAACAATTTTTTTTATCTTAAATAAGGAGGAGCTTCTTACTGCTCCACCTATCTTTTTTTCGCTTACAAAACATGGAGTATATCCTAAGGTTGATACTTCAAATAAGAAAATTTTTAACTTTGGTTCCGTTTATATTACATTTTTGTAATTGGCCCTTTAACATCACAGAAGAAAATAAAATGACTCACCAGTACAGTAGTTTATGGGGTCAAGTTGCACAACATAATACTTCCTTTTATGATTCTGGATAAAGCTTAGGGTGAGAACAGGCTGTAAGGTCACATATTCAAATCACAAGTTGCAACTCAGTTCCTTGATGCATTTAATTTAAGAGTAGCAACTTGACAAAACATATTACATATTCTCCTATCAACCTTCACATGATCATCCAAATCAAGCACCTTGCAACTTGAACCAGAAGGACGAGATCTCCCAAGCAACCACGGCAGAGTAAAAGATTTGCCATATGTTCTTCCTTGGAGAAGAGAAGGACCAAGTTCCCTCACCTAATTAGCTTAAATATTCTGTCAAAGATCAAACAAATCAGATAGGTCTAAAATATCAGGAAGAAGTCATGAAGGGAATGAGTATGATACTGTTTCAACTACTCAAAATATCTCAAATATGGAAGAAAAACATCAAGGGTTCAAACCAACTTTCCCTGGGTTGAGTGATGTAGACCTTTGAATTCTCACAAGGAGAAATTATGCATTTCTTCGTCGTATACCCATTCCATGTCAATATAAAGTAATCATTCTCATGCTAATTCTGTATTATTTTGTGACAAAAGGAACATTTTTTACTTTCAGCATCAAGTACTCTGAGTAAATCATATTTCAAAGATTTCAGCATAGGCCTACATCTTCACTAATAATTTGTCCAAGAAACAGAAATAGATACTTCCGCGTGCCATTTTGCAAAACAATCATGCAGTACATATCTCACAAGTTTTGTGAATGTCAGTCATTTGTTTTGGATTCTGATAAAGTAACCTTTTTCATGATATTAATGAAGTTTTGGAAGAAAAAGAAAATGAAGGCATGGTACAACCTCTGAATGCCATCTCAAACCTTAATTTATTGATTGAGCCAAGAATCAACCATATAGCATATAAGTACAAGCCATATGATACAACAATTATGTAGCATAAGTGCATACCAAACAACAGAAAAAGCACAAACATGATGCAGAAATGAAAGTTTCTGTTCTAAAAAATACATATTGGTACAACAATAGACGACTTAGTGAACAAACAGAATATCAATGTGAACCAGGGCCAGTACTTAAAGAAGCTTCATTAATCATCATCTCAGAATCTCCATCAAGCTCATTCCTAGAATAAGAGAAAGTCACAGAAAAGCAGGATTAATTGCATAGCACAGTAAATAGTTTAAGAAAAAAACAAGAAAGACACATTACAAAGCTTATACCTGATTTTCAAGGTACCAACCCCAGTCAAAGTGTATCAGTAGACACTGCCCATCACTGGTGGCAGATCATCAAAGTTCCAAAGATCCATTGCACTTGCTTCCTGAATAGCATCATTATAGAGAAAGCTATTGAATGGTTCATCTGGGATATCCTCCAGATAAGGTGCATGCAGAAACTTCATGCAATCAAAGGCAAACTCTTCAGATAACTCGGAAGCAGTATTGTCCTCAGCTCCCACTGCTTCTCCAGCATTGATCTTCAATTCCTTTGCTTCGCCACCATCTTCCAAATATAATGACTTTTCATCTTCGGCTATTGTTGGTGCAAGAACAGATGTGAGTTCAGAAGGCATAGTCTCAAGTTCCCAACTACGACCAAAATAGCCAAAAGAACCAGTTTTTTGGCCAGAGTATAAATTCATCTCAGATGCCTCAGCAGGAGATGAATTTATTACAGCAATAGAACCCAGGTCCATGGATTGTTTAATTGGTTCTTTCTCCTCACTAAAGTTGAAGTCGAGATCATCAAGGTGAATGAACGAGCAGTTGAAGTGAAGCTTCTCCTGTGGATTAGATTTTGGAGGTTTTGGTGCAGTTGATTTCCGTATGCGCTTTTCAGAAGTAGCCGATGCCCTGTCAGGGAAGTTCACCTTTGCTTTCTTGCCACGGATTCTACGAGCTTCTGCATCATAAGCTCTTGCAGCTTCCTCAGCACTATTGAATGTTCCCAGCCAAACACGAACTCCCTTGCGAGGATCTCTAATTTCAGCTGCCCATTTTCCCCAAGGACGTTGTCGGATCCCCCTATACTGACTACTTCTCTTCCTTTTACCAGACCTATCTGCCTCAAGACAAAACAAGAGAGTAAATTATCAGAAAATAGGAAAAACAATGTCACCCTCTTTACCATATAAAACTGTGTAGTCCCTCTAGATTACCTTTACCTCTATTTAAATTGGAAGAAGAGAATTCAAATCTATAAGCACATTCTCATCAGATGTAAAATGCACTTTTTAGTTCTCCCTCCCTAAAGTCTAAAGTTTACTTTGATAGGTTTTTGTTTCCATCCTGAAAATGAATAACTAATGATTATGTAAAAAGAATGTAAGCAGTAATGAGGTATCCAAACTTGGCCATTTGTGTATTTTCTTTCTTTCTGAGAACAATGAATAAAACTATGAACAAGGAAACAAACAATTTCCTGGTATGTTCTTCATGTCTGCTATGGACGTTAAGACGAGTTGGGTAGATGATCAACTCGAGCTACTTAACAGTAACCTAAATAATTGCAGAAAGTCAGGGAAGCAAAGTATGTCCAGAGGACGCAGACAGCTTCAAGAAAATAATTGCATCAACAGAAAAGGCAAGGTAGTTAATAAAGTGAGTAGCAGGAAGCACAAAGCTGCAGCTACAAGTAAATATGATCTCCATGGCCCAAAAGGATATGACCAGTAGCTAAAGCAGACTCCTTTCTTCAAGGAATCGATGCTAAGTACGAGAGGACAAAGCAACTCCTTTAACTTTCCATTCCAATTGCACAACCAACAGAAAAAAATCATGATAACAGAAAAGCTGAAAAAAAGAACATTTGAATTGGAAAATGATTAACAAAAACTCGATTCTTGTCTTTTCTCCGTACCAATGAACAATACAACAGAAAAAAAATGTTATCATTAAGAAGATGAGAAACTTGATCGATTTCTATTCGTAAAACGGTAAAAGCAGAAAAATAGAAGTCATAGAGCAATAATTATAACTGAGATGGAATATACATGTACGTTTATGCATAGAAAAAGACGATCTTGTTGTCATCAGATTGCAAAAATACGATTCTTTCATAAAAAAACAACTTTTATACACAAAAACCAAATTTTCTTCACCGCGGAAGTAAATTAAAGTCGTAACATTTTCAATCCAAAAAAAAAAAGTCGTAACCTTTGGGGGAGAAAGCGAAGGGCTTGACGTCGCCGAGGTCAGCATCGTCGTCCTCCACATCGGACTCGCCGGACTCCTCATTGAACTCCTGGAAGTCGGCCTCGAAGTCGTCCTCCTCCGCCACCCACCGGCGGACGGCTTTTTTCTTGCTCTTCTTCTTGGACGAACCGCTCGCGGTTTTCAGATCCGGCAGGAAGTAATCGGCCGTGAGCCGGCGGGACCTCGCCGGCGGGATGAAACCGGAGATGATCGCTCCTCCACACATCCTTGACCCTTGGAATCCACTCTCAACTCTTCTTTCTATGAGCACTCTTAACAACCAATAAAAAGAACTCCTTTTTAGCAGCAGAAGCAGAGGATTTCTTCTTATACACACACGAGAATTTGGAGGACAAAAGTTGGGGGCTTTAAAATAAAGAGTATAATAATATAATATCGACTCGAATAAATTAGTGGGCTTTGAGAATTGGGAACAATAAAAAGTACATAGAGAGGTAATGAATCACAAATTATCGAAAAAAGATTAGTCACACTGATGGAGTTGGTTTTTAGATAAAAAAATTATTCAATATTTTTTTTGTATTTTTCCAAAATAAAAAATGTTGATTGTTTTCGATCATATATTTTAAGTGATTTTATATTTATAATAATATTAAGTAGTATTTTATGTCAAATTGAAAACAATAATCTATTTTTATTTTAATAATAGCATCAATTATTCATTATATAACTTTTTAAGATATAAATTGAATGCATATGTCAATTAAGTATTTTTTTTTGTATATTAGCATATATAATAATATAGATATAATTATGTATGACCGTTTAATTAGGATGGTCTTTTTTAATTTATTTTTTCATAATAAAAATCTAAATTTTGAGGTCAAGTAAGATCTTTTTAGTTTTTTCGAGTTACATATCACATTTTTAATTCTATTCGTTTAAGGTACGCATACTTTATGTTTAAAAAATGTGTTATATTAAACTGATAAGATATATTGACTTTATTATTTTTTTCAGTTAGCACTCCACCCAATCTTTTAAGAGGCGTCCACGATGTTAATGGTTAGATACATTAAAATATTAACTCATCGAGTTAGAATAATTTGAT
>LTAE01001761.1:39875-50972 GCA_001647135.1 Pontederia paniculata | reverse complement strand
AACATGAAGCTTATTCAGAAATTTTAACTAACCAAACATTCAATAGAGGAGATTAGGTCAGCATTAAATTTGTGAATCAGAATTGAGATAAAGAGCTGAAAATTTATCAATGTGTGCATATATTTTGGTATAAAATTCCACATAACAGCTATACAAATAATTTGGGAAAGTGGGGTAATAAACATGAGAGAATATACATTTAAACCTAAAATGAGCAGAAAATGAGAGTGTTTAAGCACGAAATCATCGATATAAAAACTACTTATCAACTTACGCCATCGGATCGGAAGAGGCGCGCGAGTGACGATATCTGCTGCCTTTTTCTGGTGAGTTTATGATAGTGTTACAGCCATATGATTGGCTCAGCTCGAGTGATACTTATATTTGATTTACTTGGTAGTCTCGATCCTTGTTCACGGGTGCACGGTTGGAGCCGAGAAGGAATCAAACATGCATTTACTTATTCTCGGTGAGCATTCGGCAAACTGAATTTAAATCTGCAGTCTTATAGTTATTAATTTGGAGTGTGATAACTAAAGTGTATATGAGTATATTAGGTTTCCTTCGCTGCCTGTTTTCGCACATTGTCGGACCTGTGGAGCTCATCAAATCTGATGTGTCCTAGAGATGATCGAGGTGAGTATGAAGGGTGATTCTGAAATGTTACGATAATCGATTCGAGCCTTGGTGCTAGCTGATTTCTAAAGATATGACTTGTTGATTTTGTTTCAGATTTTAGACTACGAGGTGTTAACGGAGTCCAATAGGAACCCGATGATTTAGGGCTGCACATGGTGAGTTTATAAAGTTAATAATGTTATGTTCAAGGTTGATTTGGTTTAGATAAGAAGGGTGAACCACTTAATCTTATGCATGTAGGTTCACATTTGATACTTGATCCCATCGTGGTTTCGGACTCGAGGTGTTAGCTATCCCATTGGATCCACACGAGGTAAATTAACTTATGGATTATAAAGATCACGTGTGCTGATTTTATAAATAAAGATTTGAACGATGACTCTCAAACATTTTGATATGTAGCTCGTCTTTGCATCACTTGAGAGTTAGAGCCTACGGGATCCGCGCACGCTAGTGCCACTCCACATCGTACGCGTGAGTGACAATTAGAAACAATTATTGAAAGATTGAATACATAATCAAGAATATTAGTCAAATGATAGGTTATTGTTTCAAGTTGTAGAATGTATCGAGAATGTGATTCATGTAATTATGGAAATTATGACTGGGTTCTTGTTTTGATTTGGACTCGGACGCGTTGGACTTTAGGAGCCTATGCGATATTGAGGTGAATGGAATTATCACAATTATAGTAAGTATGCTCTAGTAGCAGTCTATAGTTTTACGCCGAGGTAAGACACCCTTTTTTGAATGGATTAATGCATCCATGTGTATGTTATGCATCATATGAAATATGTGACTGTAGGCCATGTTTCTTAAATTAAATAAGTCATGCTCAGATTCATGCAATTACGACACTTGGTCTTGTTGTGGACTTCTTGATTATTTTATGATGTTTTCTCATATTTTCGAGTTTTATGGGATTTGATGATTTTCCTATATTAGCACCCTTTGCTATATACTATATTATGAAATACATGTGCATTCATACACATATATGACATGTCATGATAAAAATTGCCTTGTGGCGTGATTTTTGCATAGCATTGGGGACCGATCAACTCCGAGTAGGTGCGGCAAATATTAAGACCATTTCATAGCGGCAACTATTAAATCCTAGTACCCATGTGTACATCCCCAGGTGGACGACGTCGATATAGGTAAACCATTAAGTCCATATATGATTGGCAAGCCTCAGTCCGCACAACAACTCAATAGGATGTGTATTGGCCATACGACCTTAGTGAGGATTCATCCTTTGTTAGTTTACTTTATTTTGTAACTACGAAGGATAAATGTTTTACATGACATACCTTGCATGGTTTTATCATCGTTTTATTGATATGCATTGTGAGTTTCGATTTTATTGGATTTCGATATTGTGTTCCCTCTACTAACTGAGCCACTTTTATGCTCACTCCTCTCTTCCCATTTTGTAGGTGATGACTGCTAGATATGCCATATGATATGCATGTGTTGGGATTTTTGCATGTGTGAGGTCGACGGACTAGAGTAGTCCTGCTATATTTGTTTATTAGCATTTACTTATGAGTAGGAAACTTGTATAGATCCTAACTTCCTATTTGTCTCTATTATTCATCCATTTTGGCCATACGGATTTGAGATTTTGATTATATCCCACATGTGGATTCTTGAGGGCCAGTGTTCCTCATATTCGTATCATGATGTCGAGCTATCGTGCTCTTGTGATCACAGTATGTACATTTATGGCCCGTTGTCCCTTTTTATGTTTATATTCAGTTTATATGAACTGTTGTATATATGGGTATTTTTGCCACTTATCCATTTTACGTCGAGATGCTGCCGAAATTTTTGGAAAATCCATGACTTGGATTAGATTTATTTCCATTCTTCCGCAACGTTCAAATATTTGAACTTGATATAGTGATTTATCTATATTAACACCGCGTGACGATTAACGATCGATTACATCGGGGTTTGTCGCCACATAAAAGCATATATAAGATTCTTAAAAAAATAGTTTGTAAGCTTTTTTTTAGTAATGAATAACATAAGAATTTGTTAGAGCAACATTCCATACGCATGAATCATTATTGTCTACATTAATGCCACTCTCATTACAAAAGTTTTGCTTCTTTGATTTGTCATATGCCAAAACTTCATCCTTCCATAGCATTTTCAATTCATCAATGAGAGACATAAAATACATATCTATACTCTTGCTCGGCGACTTCGGATTAGAAATTATGCAAATAAAAAATATGTGTTCTCTACAAATGCATATACTCGGTGGTAAATTATGAGTAACAAATACATGGCAACATGAAATATGATATATCGAACCCCCAGATAGATTGAAACCATCGATGTAAAAATCTAATTGACATTATGAATCTTTACAGCAAAATGAGGATGTCATGTGTCGAAGTGTTTCGATGCTTCTGTGTCTAAAAGGTGTATCATAATTGATGGATCGTTTCACACCCACTCTGCATGCCATTGCATAAATTATGCAATATTTTTGGATAAAAATAATCATTGCAACTTATGACGGTAAGAAAATGTCTAAACATCGCAATTGGAATATCCCTCATATTACTTTTAGAATTTGCTTGATTTGAATCGAGATTCACCACATACACAATAACTTATTAGTTCTTTATGCTCCTTGTAATACAACATGCAATGATTGTGACAAGCATCAATCTTTTAATATTCTAGGTCAAGATCACTCATCATTCTCTTGCATTTATAATAATTTTCTGAAAATTTTTCAAAGGGAAGCAACATACTTTTGATAAAAAAATCATTCTATCAAAGCAATTCTCACTCATCTTATACTCGAACTTCAAATTCAACAATTGTGAAATAAAAGATAATACACTTTATTGATCACAACCATTCCAAAGATACTTCTCTACATTTTTAAGAAGATTATAACAATTTGAAACTAATGCATTAGGAGTTTCTTCTCCTTCTTCATGCTCTCAATAAAATGTAGCACAAACTTTCACATTTTGCATCATATTAATATAGGGACTTGTCGAAGAATCAACACAATTGGCTTGATTACTTAAACATTCATCTCCCAAATATTCTTCATCGTGCAATGTCCAGTTCAAGTAATTCACCCAAATGTCCTTCCGATATGAATCCATCTTGGCAAAGTATGTCAGTTTCAGTTTCTTATTCTTAAATCTCCCACATGCACAATGAATGCGACCAACAACATCTTGGCAAAGTATGTTAGTTTCAGTTTCTTATGAACATAACCATTATTGTCTTTCCAACCGAAAAATTCAACTTCCTTCAGGTCTCATTATACTATATAAATTTTCAACTAAAAGTAATTAAATATGATAAAACTATGTTATAATTAACTAAACATAATAAAATAAAGTTAACTATGTTCATGAAGATTAACTAAAATTAGCCATGAATAATAACTATATTAACAATTAGCTAAACATTATGTGAGGGAGCCCGAAGGAGGAGGGTAGCACCCGCCCACCTCTGTCCAGGAGGAGTAAGGCAGCGCCCACCACCCGTCCCCTCCTCCTCCTCCCTCGTCCAAGGAGGAGGAGGGACGAGCGGTGAGCTGGGAGGAGGAGGAGGGCAGGCAAGTAAGAGGAGGAGAAAAAGACTCACTAGAAGGGAAGAGCAATGATCAACAAGGCAGTCAGTAGTCGACGACTGAAGAGGGGAAAAGAAGCAGAAGGAAGGAAGGGAGAATTTAGTGCACGAGAATTATCTATGGAGTTTTATCGTCGCTAACTCGTAGCTAGTCTTCGAGTTGTTTTCTGAAAAATATTATAAACATTAGCAACAATTGAAATCGTCGCTAATTCCATCGACATCGTGGTCAATTATCGATAATTTGTCTTCCATCAATAATTCCATCGTGAAACCGTCTCTAATCATACCAAAAAAAAGCTAAAAAATTATCCACCATTAAACTATCTTAGATTTGTCGCTAATAGCAATGACACAACGACAGATCATTCTATCGCTTACTATTTGTCGCAAAATTCACTTTTTCTTGTATTGTTTGATCATCTTTTTTTTCTTTTTCTTTTACATGTATATTTTATTGGGATTATTTATAATCCTCTAATTTTGAACCATGAATAATTGTAGCCATTAAATTATTTGTAATTCCCAGCTTTAGCATTTCTTTTGCTTTTACTCCATCTAATTGGCTACAACATGTGTTTCGTTTCATTTTGTGTTCAGTAATTTCCTTTTCATTTGTGATTTAGATTACATTATTCATATATTAATTCTATATACTTATATATTGGCACACTATACTTTAGCTAGCATGGCATAAAAATTAATAAATAGCATGATGGGTTAATATGAAGAAGTAGAGAAAATGTTAAAATTAAGAATGCCTTGGCGGAAAAAAAATTGAGGGCTAGAGAAGTACAAGGTCCAAAGTTATATGGCCTGTAAATTATCTTATTTATTGCATCGTTCAATGCAACTCCTATCCTTTAAGAGAGAGAGAGAGAGAGAGAGAGAGAGAGAGAGAGAGAGATAGATAGAGAGAGAGAGGATACTCATCGTGTCCAACTCGGACACGACCCGTGTTGCTACTACCAGATATAGGACTCTAATTTCAATTTAATTAGAGATCGAATTTAATTGTTTTAACCTAATATGAAACCCCAGTCTCCTTTATATTAACCCTTAGGCCATGGATTTTTCCCGAGGTTTACTATTTTCCTTTCCACAGTCGTCACGGGTCTCTCCCTCTTCTCTCTTTGTAATGCCCTCAATTTTTGTAATTAATAATAAAAGGATAAAAAGGAAAGATAAAAGTAAGATAAGATATGATATGATTAGAATTAGGAAAAGGATAAGAGTCAAAGTCAAATTGTTATCCTAATCTTTTTAATATTCCTAGTCCTACCCAAATTAATTCTTAAAGGACTCCTAATCACATGTAAAATAAGAGAAATTAAGTTAGACTTGGATTATGCCCTAGAAACGCATATAAATATAATTTAATAGAGGAGATGCCCTCATTATTTCTCTCCCAAACCCAAGCATCTCTCTCTCTCTCTCTCTCTCATCTCAACTCATCTCCCTCTCTCCCTTGGAGGTGGATAGAGGTGCAACCAGAAGAAGAAGATATACCGCGTGAGGAGAACCGAAGGACAAAATCAACCATAAAATTAAGGTATGTAATTAAGAGGATCAACTATAGGGTTTTCCATATGTGTATGATATAGATTTCATCTAGACGAACAATAAACAAGGACTGAATATGGACCACGTCCTTCATGACACAGTCCATGTTCGACATTAAGGTCGATCACATCTTCAATGTCACGGGTCGTGTTTCGCTGACAACATTGGGGCAAGGAGAAAATGGAATGTGTCACCTTGGATGCGGATCGCGTTCCTCAAATTGTGAACAACATCGACACCAAACCTAAGACATGGAACACGTCCAAATCCTTTTCGCCCTTGAAAATGGGTCGCATGACTTTTGGATGCAAGACACATTCTCGAAGATAACTAAAAATGAATCATGTCGTCCCTTGACACAAGTCGTGTTTCCTCTATAGCAATTGAACAGAAAACATATCGAATTAACCAACGTAGAAGAGTCATGATGCAAATCGTGTCCTTTCATGACACGGGTCATGTCCTCTCACTTGTGGACCGTGAGTCTGCAACTCAGAAAAAATGAGCCATGTTTTGTCTGATGTGGACTGTGTTTCCCTGCAATTGACATATAGGGATTTTTTTTATGTCTGTTGTCCTATCCTATTGTTTGATTTAATGATGATTGCATGAGTCATAACCTAGAGAGGAGATTAAGACTAATTAGGTTTTAAAATGAATGTTGCATGTGATTGAATCTATTTGTGAAGGGTTTGAGTTGGTTTCCGATGAATTGTTAATGGTAGAAGTGAGGTATTGTTTGTTCCTTCGGGGATGAAGGGTCCCTACGTGAATTGATGAGTTCCTTCGAGGATCACAGTTTATAAAATTTATTGGATCATGGAGAGAGACCCCAAGGCCTAACTAGCTATAATGCCGTCGGGATCAAAACCAACAACTTTCATAATCGTAAAGGCTCACTAAAGATTATATTGCTGAAATAATGTAAAGGTAAATAAAAAAAATGATGGTCCAAAGCAAAGTAATAACTGGACTTGAACATATTGATATGTGATTATAGGCATCATGATGAGACAATTGATGTTCTATCTATTGATGGACCAAATACAAAATTCAAGATAATGAATGAGTTAAATGAACAAGAATATTAGTTTATTGTTTAATATGAAACATACTTTCTTTATTGTATCTTTATATGGTTTACCCTATCACATTATTACTTTTTACATATTGAGCTTCATAGGGAGAATTGCCTCTCCTGCTTTTTATCTTGTAGATAGAATAGATAATGATGGCGCAATAGTAGTGTGATGGTGTTCATGATGAGATGACTTGACTTGCACATGGTATATGTCTTGGTTATAACTATAGTATTGGCTTATGCAACGATATGTTTATAATGTTGACTAGTGGATGAGTCAAATTAAGTAAAAAATTTAAGCTCGTAGAGTCTCCAAGAGGGCACCTTGCAAGGTGCCAACGGCTGCTTTCGTGGGCGTTACTCAAAATAATGTTGACATGGCTCGTGTCTGATCTAACGTGGTCAGACCACCTGCTTCCTTATTTCATTTAATGGTTGGCCTAGGTATGGTTCACTAATGTGTTATGGGTCATGTGACCATTGAAGTACTAAATTATAGTAAAGATCTTACGAAGTAACTTTCCCCTTATCAACATTTATTGTATATTGAATGTTATTAAAGTCCTCTTATGTGTTTAGGATCCAATATTGGGTAAAGATAAGTGTTAAACAAGATAAGTAAATGAATGTTGAGGTCATGTATTACATTATTGGGAGATTAATATATTCATCACATTGTTGGGGACTAGTAATGTAACTGCAGCAAAGCTACTTAATTCTTGTTGCTTGATTTTCTTCTCATGATGATTCTCGAGTGTCCTCCCTTTTGTGGGTTTGTGCATCCGTGGTTTGTGCCCCACTATTAACCATTATATTGGCGAACTTCCTAAAAGCTCATGAGCGATATCTTTCAAAGTCACTGCAAAGTCACCTCAAAGTCATTAATGAGATAAGTAAAATATAAGACACAATGAAATTAAAACATTAAACTGAACTAGAGTATTGCATAGAAAGAAAGGATTGCATTGATATAAATCTTTGCATTGAAAGAAAGACAAAGCCTTGTAAATCATTGCTTGTAAAGTAAGATGGAGAGGATGTAATGTATAATGAGATGACTATCATTGATATTGACATTAGATTTAATCCTTGTTGATTGCCTTTTTGAAAGTTACAGATTGCTGTTGAACTTGAATTATTCCTTAGGTTGGCCTCATTGCATAGAGATAATGTCATGATGAGCTTTGGATTATTTTCTCATTATTTTGACCTTAGAGTAAAAGACCGTATTCTAGATTGACATTATATTGATTCTTCATTCTATGACCCTTTTATATATACTATGATTCATTCTATTGAGAATTATCATATCTATGAGTTTATATGTTGAACGTCATAGCTCATAGAAGAATTTTCTCCCTTCTATTGGATCCTACATGTTAAAGGTCTGCATAGATGATGGCTGCATGGATGACGATGGGTGCTCGTGATGGTTGTAGCTTTTACATTGTTATTGTCATTGGTTTAGGTGTCGGTTTTATGTAATTTTATTGAGTTGTAATAGTAATGATATAGTTGGTTGGTGTTAAGAATATAAATATAAAGATGTTGCTCTTCCTATCGGCTTAAGCTTTTAGGATTGTTGGTAGCACATCTAATTTAATATGGTATCAGAGCCAGAGGTCCTGAGTTCAAAAGTCGATGTTGCTCGTATTAAAAATTTAATTTCCTCCCTTAGTTGTCCACGTGTTGGGCTTTGGGCTAGACCAAAATTGTCAGCGGTCCACACGTGAGGTGGAGTGTTAAGAATATGAATATAAAAATATTGCTCTTCCTATCGGCTTAAACTTTTAGGATTGTTGGTAGCACATCTAATTTAACATTTGGAGACACATGATATAAGACGAAGTTTTCTATTTTTTCGCATTCTTTTTGGCTGGTCAAATAGTCAAACATATAGTTAGAGAATAGTATAAATGTAGTAGCGTTTTTAGGAGGACATTCTGTCACATGTCGATGTGTGCTTTTGGGGCGTTACATTTCTAATCTATCAAACAATAATGTGTTATATAACTAACTTTTTTTTACATCTCCAAGCTAGAACATTGTTTGACCTTTCCTTTAAGCTAAACTTGTGCCTCCACATTTTTTCTCTTTGTACTTTGTAGTTTTTAGAAAATGTTAGCCGATTTCAATAATTCAACTACCTATTTTTCTCATAATGCAAGATTCTTAAGATTATTATAAAACAAAAAAATGGGTCATATGAGTCATAACTCATAAGACCCTATAAACAAAAGACATATCTAACCCACTTTTCACAATGACCACGTTTGACAAATAGAACCTAGGGTTCTCTAGATTTTGTTGAATAATTTGATTCGATAGATTAATTATAATAGTACTTAGATGAACTAACATATAATGATTATAAATAAGTTTCAATAATGGTTTTGATAAAAATGAGGATAAAAAGTATAAAAAATATTTTTAACAAAGATTAAACTTAGTTAAATTTAAAAATTATAATAAGTAATATAAACTTAATCTCATAAATTAATATTTTCATAAAAAATATTTTTTTAAATATATGTTAAAATAATTACAAAATAAATAATTTATAAATAGTATAAGAATAATCTCACAAACTAATATTTTAATAATAATATTTTCATAAAAAAATATTTTTTAGAAGAAAAATTGTACTAATAAAATTTTTTTATTATAAATTAAATAAAATATAATAAAATATTTTTTTACAAAATAAATTTAAATAATATTAAATTATTCTCATAAATAATATAATAAAATAATTTATGAAACTTATTTTAATCTCACATTTAACTTACTTAAATATTATCATAAAAATAATAAAAAAATACCAGTTAAAAATTATAATTGGATAATTAATAGTTTTATAATCATATTATTAAATTATTATAGAATTAAAATTTATTATTTAAGATTAAAAGTTGAGTAATGAAAAAAAGAAGAGAGAAAAAATAAGTAAGAAAAGCTATGATAACATCAATAAATGTTGTCGGCATAACCAAATGCTTCCTATTTTCTAGGAGGAGACGTCCGTTGAAAATTTGAATCACGTGATCTATGATTTTGAATGTCAAACGTACATGATTCGAAAGAACTTATAGAAATATCACAGATTTCATTTATCAAACACACTCAATAAAATGCATTGAACTTTTAAAAGAGTGGTGCAACAATCTCCTAAAAAACCTTCTAAAAAGCTTCTTAACACCTCACAATGGGTATGCCGTGTAATTTGGTGAACTATTTAGGACAATTTAATTATGTGACTATTATGAAAATTATTAAGCATATTTTTTGGAGGATGAAGATTTATCCCTTTTAAAATGAAAAGTCAAAACCCAACTATGATTGAAAAAATATTGGGGGAGAACAAAAGTATACATCGAGATAAAAGAAATCCGCTAATTAAATTGTATGTCAAATAAGTAAAATAAACAAATGAAAAGAAATGGTTTAAAGTTTTATGTGGTCAATTTTCTTCACAGAAGGGTGTTCTAGTTCTGTAAATAATTCTTCATATTATCCTAGTTTCACCTGCAATTAGGACATGTGATCCGCATGATTTAAATCCTAGATCTGTATTTATTAAACCATAATATATTAATTGTGGGGACTATTCAGCATGCATGTGATTGATACGCTTTTGTTGCATTATAAAGCATCAAATTACTAATGATGCATGCTACTGATGAGACTGTTACAAAAATGTCATTATGGTTAATTATAAATGTCACAATGATTTCTGACGAATATTTGTTTACTTTACCGTTTACTACCAAACAGTATAACATTGTCCTGCCATTATTACAAAACATATTTAGATTTTAAATTAAATTATTTCAATAATGTAATGCGTTAGGTTTATAACTTAGTTAAATATTTTTTTTACCGGAAATTTAACTTAGTTCCAAGTTAATAATGATATTTTTTATATTCATATGCTAATTAAGTCATGTTTAAATGTGTCCAATATCTTATGTAGTTATATTAATTCATGGGAGAATCTGGAATGGATTAAAAAAGTTAAACAACTTGCAACTTTGTTTAACAAAGTGTGATTAGCATGGTTTAATCTTGCATGGAAAATCCCGTTAACTAACATGGTGGCTATTAATTTTTTAAGGTAGTTCGTGACTGCCTTTAGTTGCTTCTATACGAGAAAAAACACACACACACATATATATATATATATATATATATATATATAT